>FIZV01047385.1:0-22815 GCA_900050545.1 Trionymus perrisii | reverse complement strand
ATAATATAAAAGTACCAAATAATAATAATAATAATATTAATTATGATAAAAAATTAAATCCTAACACGGAAAAAAATAGGAATATACACGACTTACATAATTTACACACGTTCACAGTCGTAAAACACTGGCGAAAAATTTTGACAAAATGCAAACTTGAACAAAAGGAACCAAACAAAATGAAAACTTCATCATAATTCACAAAGACAAATAGCCGCTGGAGAAAAATCAACGTCGCTTATTCTTTATCCAATCGGATTTTTTTCCTGGGCACGTACTCGTCGCTATTCGAACTATCGCCAACGTCGTCTCGTTCTTCTACTATCTCTACTATTTCGTCGTCGTCTTCTACTTCGTCGTATATTTCCCTTTCATCGAGTTCAGAATCACTTTCTTCATCTTGAACGTCTTCGGGCCCCAGACGTTTTACCTGAATTTCTGCTTCCTTTAATTCTTTACGGAAATTCATCTCTTTGCAGAGTTTCTTGAAATAGTCCATCAGTACAACACCAGCTCTGTTACGAAAAAACCGATTAGACAAATACACCTTTTTTCTTTTTTTTTTCAATAAATATTGAAAATTTTACGATGTTCAAAACTTACTGATAAACTTCTGCTGTTTCTTTGTTGTATAAAAAGCAATTACTAAAAACTAACATCGAATCGCTAATGACTTGACTATTTGTATGATACTGTAGCATGTTTAATTTATGTTTGATCGTAGCGAAATCCATCGGTCTCTTGACTATTTCAAAATAGTCGGCAGCCTATTCGAGAAAATTAAAATAATCGTCGGTATTTCCAGTCACAGTATAGTTTCAAAAGTACAATCAACGTTCAAGAGTTTCAGCTTGAATTTACCTCGTAACGTGAAACCGGTCTAAGGAAAGGCCATGCAGCTTCGTGATGCATAACTTTATTGAGTAATTCTTGCAACGATGCATTATCCAAAGGCAACTGATTCGAGTAATTAAATTCGGCCGAATTCCTCGTCCTTCGACGGCGCCCATTAACAAGCACTGTTTCGCCACCGGCTTCATCTAAACGTAACATAAAAAACCCGTTATTAATTCAAGAATATACTCAGTTCGAAGTTGCATGTAGAATTTTACTGATTAAAAATGAAGAGAAAAAATAATACAAGAAAAAAGCTCGTGCGAATTAGTAAAAAGAAAAAAGGAAATTAATAAACGAGGAACCGAAAAAAAAATTGTACAATAAACAATAGGAAATGAAAAGAAGCGTGTAAGCTTGCGAAGATAAATTTATCAACACAGACCATCATCGTCCGAAGAATTCGGCCTTCGAAGCTGTTTGACAAATCGATATATTTTTTCATTAGCCGCTTTCGAAGTTTTCCGCCTGCTCGCCCTTAAAGGCTCGCCGCACGACGGCTCCAATTCGGTACAACTAATGTTTTCGTCTAATCAAAATACAATAAACACAATGTTTCACACGTTGGTACACGAGTGCGGACGAGGAATGAAAAAAAAAAAAAAAACGCTACGCTTGACAAGGGAGCAATGTGAAGGATTTTGGTGAAAATTTACGGCGTATTTAACGAGCGAGTTAGACTAAGAAAATGCCACGAAATTCGTAAGGGTGCTAATCCGTAAGCTGGTCTCAGAATATTCTTTCGATGCCAATAACTTTAGAATGACGAAATGGGTGAAAGGTATTGACATCGGATAAAACTTTCGAGACAGACTTCATAGTGAACAAAGAATGTAAGCAGTGTTTATACGAGAAAGGGTCAAGTTACCTCTTTTGGCAGAAATATGACGACACGAGTTACACGACCACGTTATAGTCGGCGGTTTGCGTAGAGGTGGAACCAAGCAAGCCAAATGGTACCTTTTTTGGCACTTAGAACAACCGATTGTCATGCCTTTGTCTCCACACGTTTTACATTTTCCCTTATTGCACAACTCCATTTTCTCTCTGTATAATCAAGTAAAAAACACAATCAAATTATTAAATACTCGTATCAATTTGACACAGTGGCGTATTTGACAGGGAAATTATGGAAGTCCGACTTGCTTCCAAAATTTCAAAGAAATAAGAATTTTATGAAGTGGTTATAAAAAATAAAAATTTTGAAAACCTTGTAAAAGTGGCTTTCAAAAATTCTGGAAGATCTTGAAAATATTTTCCGCATCGATTCAGACTTTCATGTTACAACGATTCCATTTTTAATTTTTTTTTGCGTGTGATTAATTTTTATTAATTTTAATTTATGAACAAAAACTTTTAGAAAAATTTAAAAAATTTGAACTAAAACAATTTAAATACTGAAAAGTGAAGAAAAAATTAAAATAGAATTTTAAAAAAATTAATTAAAGTAAAAAAAAAAAAACATTTTTTTGATTTGTACTTTTTCAGGTGGTTTTATTGAGACTCTAAGTTTTGTTCATTTGATATTATTATATTTTGGAGGTATGTGGTCGGGGAGGGGGGTGATTTTATAATATTCCTAAAAAAATGGCAGTTGTGTATGCATCAGGTATTAAAAATTTGACAATTTTTGGAAATTTAAAATTTCATAAAATTATATTAAAGATTTTTAAAAATTCAGAAATTTTGAAGAATTTTGAAATTTTTAAAGATTTAATAATTTTTAAAAAATTCAGTTTTTGAGAAACTGACATTTTTTTTTAAATGATGATTTTTGAAAAATCAATAAATTTTGTGAATAAGAGAATTTTAAAAAATTCAGCAATTTTGAGAAATTTGATAATTTTGGAAATTTGCGAGTTTTTAAGAAAACGACCATTTCTTTTTAAATTTTAAAAAGTAATAATTTTTGAAAATTCTGTAATTTTCGGCAATCAAAGAATTTGAGAAAATTCAGCAATTTTGAGAAGTTTAATAATTTTTGAAATTTGTCAGTTTTTGAGAAAATTGCAATTTTTAGAAATTTTTAAAAAGTGGTAATTTTTGAAAATTCCATAATTTTTGCGAATCAGAGAATTTTAGAAAATTCAGAAATTTTGAGAAATTTAATAATTTTTAAAAATTTTCAGTTTTTGAGAAAATTGCACTTTTTTGAAAAAATTTTAAAAAGTAATAATTTTTGATAATTCTGTAATTTTTGAAAAACCAATAATTTTTGAGAATCAAAGAATTTGATAAAATTCAACAATTTTAAGAAATTTGATAATTTTTGAAAATTTTGGTATTTGTTGAAAATAAAAAAAAAAAATCACTTTGAATTTTTGAATGGTTTTTCAAAACTAATCGTCAATTTTTTTCACGAAACAGCTCTCCTGCTTTGAAAAAGTGACACAGTAATGCATCAACTTTCTGACTTCCCTATGATTCCCCCCCTCAGATTCGCCACTGATTTGACAGGTTTTTCGCGCCATGCTTACGTAGCTATTAGACTTCTTTTATCGGAAAATTCGTCGTCCGATTCTTCGGCCGAATATACGACATGTTTCTTCTTGGCTTTTGGCTCCTTCTGTGGAGGTTTGCAATAATGACAGTACCAGTTTCCTTTCGGAACTTTCTGCAAAATTAATTAAATTTTTGATAGACCGAGACGATGGAACCAGCCTTATGTTATTCGTTTCGTACGACTTACAGTGAGTTTGGGCTTCAAACAGTACATATGATGTCCTTTGTTACATATATCACAAAGAAGCATATTTTCGGGATCTCCTCGACGCCGACAAATACGACAATTCGCATTAAGCGCTGATTTATTCCAAGCAATACTGTTATCTGCGCAAAAAAACAATCACAAATCAGTAAATATTCGCTAATGAAGCGACTCATCGTTCACCCACCGTTAGAATGTCCCTTATTTTATACTTTCGGAAAAGTTATTTCTTTTTATGAGAAAATAATTCACTATTATTTTTTAATTTTTCCCATTTTATGCCAGCTCACCTAATGTACATAAATGAAGAAACAACTGCGCGTAGCTCGTAGACGACATCAGCGATACTTCCCATCTTTTTTGTAAATTCGTAATTTCTAGATTTTCTATACTTTTAGTTTTTTCGGAACCTGCGACATTAAAATAAGGAAATTTTTAGCGTAAATATTGGCGAAGGAAAATAATAGATTTACGGAGAGGACTCTTACTGGTGGCGAAGTATCCTAAAGGTGGTTTCATGTAATGTAACTCTATCGATTGGCCAAGTTGTAGAATAGCGCTCGAAAGTTGTTTTATTTTAGGATGTACTTCTTTAACGTATTCGCTCATGATCTCGAAATGTCGAATATTCGAATACTTATCATCTGCTTAATAAAGATAATAAATACATTATTGAATGTACGAACGAAAGTAATGAATTACGCACAAAAAAAAATCCAAAAAATATACCTTTAATTTGAATTCTTGGAATTTCCACTTTCATACTGTCGTTTACTTCGGTTACAGGTTCAGTCTGGAAAGAAGAAAAGTAAATAGTGAGTACGACGAACGATTCAGAAAAAGACGAGTGACGATGTTTGTGTCCGAACTAACCTTGATGACTGGGCCATATGTCAGCTCGTAACACGATTTGTCGTAATCGTTATTCGACAACGCTTCGATCCATCTACTTCTGTCGATTACCTAAAATCATAAAAATGAGATTAAACCTGTTGATGTGAAATTAATGGCTGACGAATTGACCGCAGATGAACGATACTTACTCTCAAACATCCTAATCCTCCGGCATTGCTCTTCTCTTCGATATCGATAATTATGTTCCTTAAAAATTTCTCCAATACTTCTTCGACTTCATTGTCTTGTGGGAAATCTAACATGGTATTATCGTAAATTGGGTTACCTCGCTGAGATCTGCGCATCTCGGCGACCGCAGAGTCTTCTAGTTTGAGGGATTTGTTGAGACTAATGAACGGTCGACTCAGATTCTGAAGTACGACGTCTTTGTACTGGGTAAGCATAGCTTTAAGCTTAGATTCGCGTTTGCCACGAGTATTCAAAGAGTTTAACAACTGTTCGAGATCGTTTTCTGTTCTATAGTACGACCATCGGGTACGAGTTGCTTGCGTACTGTGCACCGGGCACGTTTCGTTATCGCCCCAACAAGTCAGCGGTAATTTACTAGCTGGCTCGTCTTTGGAGGCGAATGCGTCGTTGAGAATGCAACTGTATCTTATTCCGTTGGTTTTTTTCGGGCTGCTGGTGGACAATACGCCGAGATTTTCTTTATTGTATTCTTTTTGGAATAATTTCTTGACGTAAGAAAGCGTATCTTTTTCTTTCATTAAGACAGGATTAGGCGCAGGCGTGCCTCGAGGCAAACACTGCGGTAGATTTTGTTCGTCGTCTTCTACAAATATTCCTGGTATCGAGGGGAATATCCAGAACCTCCTGTAAGCGCGATCCGAACCGAAAGGACTCAACTGTACTTTCATATTTTCGACGAATAACGCGTTCAGTTGACGTTTAAGCGATTCTTTTTTGTCACGGATTTCTTTTTCTAACTTTTCGATGTGTTCTTTTTCTTTAGCAAGTTCAGCTTCACTCGGAGCCGGAGCTGGAGCTGGCGCCGGCGCCGGTTCCGGTGCCGTAGCTCCTTCTTCGGGCTTGGCCGCTTGATCGCTTTTTTCGGGTGGCTTTTTCTTTTTGAGCAGAGCAACTTCTTTTTCGCGACGAATTTCGGCCGCTAACGCCATTCGTAGTTCGGCTTTCTTTAGTCGATTATTTTCGACAGTTTCGTGAACGATGTCGCGGATCACCGCGAACATAGCTAGCTGGTTGAGGAGACATTCCAAAACGAGTATTTTGTCGCAAACCGATAACGCCGCTATGTTCTTCTCGCTGAGCGTTTCGATAATGTGACGGTGTTGGGCGCGGAAAGCGACAGCTGGGTCGTCGCAACTGCTGTAGCCTCCTTTTTCTTGATTTCGCCAACGAGTACAAGCCTCACTGACGCGACTTCCGGCCGACAGCAAATGTAGTCTTAAGACCTCCGAAACGGTGGTCGCGTCGATAGTTAATTGTTTTAGAGAGACTCCATGGAAAGCATGAGGCCAATTGGTAGCCACCGTACTGATATCTCTTTTATCGGCGTCTAAATTCTCGTATTCTAGTAACGCCGCAGAATCGTACGTTTCACCAATTTCGTCTTCTTCTTCCTCTTGTAACTTGAAAATAGCCGATAGTAGAAGTTGCAAAATATCGTTCAACGGACCGGTAATTTCGCTCTTGGATACGGCTCGGTCCAGCACTTCTATCGTAATACCAGCCGGGAAAAACGTTTTAACCGCCAACTGCTCGGAGAACTCTTGGAAGAATTCGTACAACATTGCAATCTGGCCGAAATACTCGTTCGGCGTATCCAATTCGACAGGTACAGCAGCGGGCAATTCTTTCAAATCTTCTAGCTCTAGATCTTCTCGCGTTTTGTTCCATTCTTTCATAAACTCCTCTAGTTTCTTTTTCTCGTCTTTTTTCCTTTGCAAATCCAACTGCTTCTGTTGTTTACGTTCGATAATCTGTTGTTGATGTTCCATCATCTTTCTGCGTTTTTCTTGTAATTCGCGTTCGATTATTTCTTCGGTACTTTTCCTCTTGTCGATCGACTTCTTACCGTTCACTTTGCCACCTTTGTCTCCTTTGGCGCCAGAAGAATCGCGTTTCTTTACTGGCGACTTTTGATCTTTTTCTACTTTCGGTTTGAGATATTTATCGATAGATTCTTGTTTCTTTACTTTATTTACAGTGCCATTTTTAGTCGGAGATTTGGCCGGCGTCGATTGCGACGACTTTTTAGATTGCTTTTTCGGCGAATCGTTTGTCGAAAATTTGGGCGGTGAACCGGCGAATATGTTTTCGAATTTTATTTTGCCAATTTCGTAACGTTTGTAAGCGTTCGACTTTAATTTCCAAATGCCATCTACTTTGAATACGAAATGTTTAACGAATAGGTGATTTCTGTCCTTGGTGTATGTGGATTTTTTGCGGCGAAGTTTTGCTCCGTTCACGTGGAATATACCGTCGTCGTCTGATTTATCTATCAATTCGACTTCGTACTGGAATATCCAACCGGGTGGTTTGAATTTATCGTGCGATCTGCGAAAAATAATAAAATCGATTAAAGCGAGTGATTAATAATTTTTTGTTTTCATCAGCTCCTACTTTGCAAAACTCAGAGCCAACGACTTCCATAGAAATATTTACATTGAAATTTGAAAAAAGTTCACGGTACAATGGGTTAGTGGAAATGGTATAAAATCGACCACAACATGGACGTTTCAAATAGTGTTTCTCGTAGAGTGTGTAGCCGAGGTACAATTGACCTCGAACTCGAAAGCGGCAAGGTGTAATCTGTGAATTTCTCTATGGAATTTGACTCTAGTGGCATTCACGTTATCGAAACCAGCCTGCTGTCTTGGTGACGTAACATACATTTCAGATTACAAAAAATCAAATACTAACTTGGCTCCGTTTTTCATTTCGGCTAATTCTTTTTGAGTGGGGTAGTTCACTTGTAACACACGACAGGCAACCCTACATAAAATAGAACAACGTTAATACGAATGCTACGATTCGAAATTACCTCTTCGTTTTAGCAAGTACTTACCAATGATCTCCGATTAAATTAACGTCGACAATTTCGCCAACGAAAAATCTATCTCTAACGTAATTAAATATGTCTTCGGTTAAATCGTTTAAAGCAGATCTGGCTGTCAGTGTAACTAAATATAAGATGGGTTTTCTTAGCTGCGAAAAGGGAAAAGAGAACAATACGAGTTAAAAATACATTCACGAGACGATCGATTTTCGGCGGGTGATAAGTCTTACTTCTAGTGGGAAATCGCTAAGTAACTTTTTCGCATTCCTTTCCGATTCCATAGCTTCCATAAAAGTTAATCCTGATCTGCCAGTCTCCTCGCATGACCATACTAGCGAATTGCATAAAATGATACGTTCGGCAAAATCCCTAAAAAAATACGAAAAAATTGGGTTACATGTAAATTTTACTCGACTTGTCGAGCGTACATGCACGTAACAGCGAAAGAAAATGGGTGGTAGGAGTAAATATGGATGCCGTTGTCGTTCGCAGTCACGTTAATATCGTCGATACGACGAAAGGTGAAAAATTGAATAATCGCGGGAGAACGGCTAAATAATGCAGAGTAACGTTAATCAAGTACTATCATATTGTTAGCTACGAAAATAACGTTGAAACTAGATGAGATGACGTTGTAATTACTGTGCATACGTAATGGCAACTCGTTACAAGTACTTACGGATAGTTGTCGAATATTTCATTAGTAACTTCGCAATAAAATACTTTATCTGTATCCTTCAATCCTTCAGGAATTGGATTCCTCCGAAAACGCTTTTTATTTAGCAAAGGCATTGTCGCGACCAACTTTTGGAGGGAATCACATACAATAGTTAAACGCAAAGCGCTTCCACAGAGTTTCAACGATCACATATATCACGAACGATTTGTACAGAAAATATATATTTGAATTAATTCGAAAACCACACGATAACTGTACTTGGTAAAACTCACGATAATTTCGTTAACCAGTTATCGGATATCATAATTACACGAGTGACCAACTTATAACAGAGTTGGTAATGAATTTCCACGGATTTTTTCATTTTCATATTCGATTAGAACATCATGATCATTCGAACCAAGAAACTAGAAATTCGCGTATTCTTGTTTGAAACAAAAAAAAAACAATAAAGAAACAGAAAAGCGAGCGTAAACTTGTTGGCTTTGTGCATCGAGTTACAATCGTGCGCGTGCACGTAACTGTAACCGGAACCAAGAGTGTTATTAATGTTGTGTTACCTGCAAATTATGAACATTTTTTCTTTTTTTTCGACTTCATCTAGTCTATATTGCTTTACTTCTGACTTTCACTGATAGCTGATACTGGGGTACTTTTCTTCTACTGTTTTTACCTACGCAATTCCATAGTCCATGCTATGTCCATTTCCATACCAAGGAACATTTGGAATAAATTTCCAAGAGTGACCAATAACATAACTAACCTCTTCCAAATCTCCCCAAAAGAAATAAAGGAAGAACTTGCAAAAATCATCAAACACGTCTTCAGTACTACTTCGAAACATTTATTACGCAATAATCCATACAAAATCATCACAATCATTATCAGGACGAGACGAGAAGTTCAACTGTACATGTTATTTTCTCAAATTTGACAGAATTGTAGCATTATAACATTTTCGTCCATTTCATACTTACATCCCATAACCATTTAGCGGTATTTTCATCTACATCATCTGGTAAAACTAGTTCTTTTTTTTCAAAATTATGACTGTGAAATGTAACACACAATTAGAATTTGATACGAACATAATAGTTGTAAAGTGTAAACGAAGTTATAGATTAACACAACGAACCAAATAAGTTTTCCAGACTCTTCGGCTATATCTGGCTCAATAGCAGCATAAAGTACAGGCTGAGATCCCTGTTTAAGATTTTTCGTTATGGCCCATAAAATTGGTTTGAGCGCTATGCCAGAAATCCAACTATTATAAAAACTGGTATGCCTCATCAAGTCTGTATTTACTACCCCGGGATAAACTGCATTGGCTGTAACTCCAGTACCTGCAATTACAAAAGTATTAGAATATCATACTTTTCGTAAAACGAAATTATACGAATCATCACTACCTTTTAAACGTTTAGCGAGTTCCTTGGTAAATAAAACATTAGCTAATTTGCTTTGATTGTAAGCTTGATCGGCGTTATACGTTTTTGTGAAATTCAAGTCTTCTTTGTGTATTTTACCTTTTTTGTAGGTAATACTAGTCAAATTTATTATTCGACTTGGAGCTGATTCCTGAAATGTTTACATTATGAAACTTGATTTTAAAAGATCTATCAACTTTTACATAATTATTTATAATCTTATTCTGATGTTAAGTTGAGATTGAAACTAAAAATAAATCATTAAGACGTACTTTCAACTTTGGTAATAATAAATAAGTCAGGAGGAAATGACCGATATGATTTACTCCAAAATGCATTTCTATACCATCGATGGTTGTTTTACGTGGAAGACCATAAACGCCAGCATTATTGATTAGTACATCCAATTTCTTATATTCTAATGTAAAAATAAGTATTTTAAAAGTACGGCTTTGAGCGCAATAATATCCCCATCCCCATACCAATAATTCAACAAAGAGTCCACGCTATACCTTGGTTAAACTCTTCGACAAATTTTTTGATCGACTTTTGAGAAGACAAATCACATTTCATGCATCTAATATTATTATTTTTGCTGGAGAATATCAGTTTGGCTCTCAACTGCAAATGAAACGTAAAATAAGAACTCGTTGAAAGTTCATAAGTAATCATTATAGGATTACGAGTATTACCTTTTCACATTTATATAAATCTCTACATGCAAGAACTAAATTTGCTTTTCTGAATGCTAATTCTTTAGCAGTTCCTTTTCCAATGCCGCTATTGGCGCCGGTTATGATTACTACTTTATTTTTAGCTGCGTTAGTTCGATAAGTGTACTTTTTACCACCCATGTAGTCCCTGAAAAATGAAATTCCAGAATAAATGTTGACAATTATTAAATCAGAAAGTAATAAAGAGTAAATTACTTTATTAAAAACCCAATTCCGAGGCATGTGCCTACAGCACTTCCAATCAACATACGAGTTGGTATCTTCATTACAATCACAGAGAACTAAAAATAAATACATCAAAATTCAAAATTTACGTCGGTGTCTGGTGTGTAAATTCACAACGATTTTTCTAAAAAAATTTTAACTAATCTCCATTTGTTTTTATAATAATGTTTTTAAATTCGAACTTTCCTTTCAGAAATTTTCAATTTTTCATTTTTCGATTTCGTTATCAAAATATTACTCTTATCAATGATCAAAAATAATCAAGACCAATCAAGACCGTCCTGTCCTACTACAGCACTTCTGCGCATGCGCAAGGTGGTCATTTTGAATGAATTTGGTTAGGTGTTTGCGTGCCGTGTTTGCTGTTCCTGTTTGGATTAGTTTGGACTTTGGTGGTTTAATTTTGCTAATTATAATTGCTTAAAATGGCTTGAAATTAATTGTATTTTAGTCGTTACCATATTGAACTGTTACCAATGTCGATGTAAGTTTTTTGTCATGTAGATCAAAGAAATACTACTACTGTATACAATTTCATTCAGGTAACAGTTGAACGTTTACGAGTCACGTTTTTTGAAATTTGATTTCAGAAGAGTTATTACAATCGTTTTATGATTCTGTTATGAATTATTAGTTACAAAATGTCGTCGCTGAACTTATTTGAAGCGTTTTCGAAACCACCTACTTTAATCGGCGGACGAGCGAGTGCGAATCAGGAAAGAAAAGTGGAACCCATTAACGTTGCCGAACAACCGCGACACAGCGGCCGTGATTACGTTAGGGAGCATATAAGAAAGGAACAAGAAAGTTATGAGGTATTCACATCCCCACTTATCGTCATTACTTTTGTTATTTTGTCTTACAACTACTGATCTAATTTTATTAGTCACATCACGAGCCAAAACCTCCTCTCGGAGATGAAGATCAACGAGGTAGCAAAATGTCTGATGTAGATACGGCGACGAATTTCGTATCTGAAATGACCAACGATGACGAGCAATTCAAATTGAAGATGTTCGACGAATTCAATTTTGACATCAAAAAAACACCGGCAGATTTACCTATTCTTGCAGAAAAAGATGCGGTTTGTATTGCCTCGATCTGAAAATGTACATACCTACGAGTGCGAAGTTACTAAAACATATTGTTTTGCAGATTCTTCGCAAGATTGACAGTTATAGAGCTATCATCATCCAAGGTAATACTGGCTGCGGTAAAACGACACAAGTTCCTCAGTTTATAGTTGACCAATACAAAGAAAGAAGGCAAAGTGTTAATATTATTGTAACACAACCGAGACGTATAGCGGCTATATCCGTTGCTAAAAGAGTTTGTGCGGAACGCAACTGGCCGTTAGGAAAAGTTGTTGGATTTCAGGTTAATCATGCAACTTGAAAATCGTATTAATAAGCGTATAGATGCTTCATTTTTCTACCTATTTTCTTATATGTTTTGCCCAACAGATAGGTCAAAAAAGAGAATGCGACGATAATACTTTAATAACGTATTGTACCACTGGGGTATTACTGCAAAAGCTTGTCGCCAAAAAAAGTCTGAATCCATACACGCATATAATACTCGATGAAGTGCACGAAAGAGACTCGGAAATGGATTTTTTACTAATTCTCGTTCGAAAATATGCCAATACTAATTCACGTAACGTAAAGGTGTGTATTTTTATCTGTTTTTTCTCCGTCGTATTGGTAGTTGTCGAGTAATTAAACATTTCCGGATTCTTTACAGGTTATATTAATGTCCGCCACTATAAATACTGATACGTTTTCCGAGTATTTTTACATTACCCACGGGAAAGAGAAAACTTTCGCGCCAGTTCATAAGATACGCGATAAGTCGCAACACCAAGTCAGAGTATTTTATCTTAATGATTTGTCTAATATTAGCGAGGTAAATTTTTGAGTCTAAACTAATTATAAATTGCGAGTATCTAAGCTCGATTCAACTATGCACGTCGTATTATTTATAGGCTCGCGATATGGTGCCTGAGGATGACAGTCCAGGGATTACGAAAAAAGGATATATAATGGCTGCAAAAGTAATAAAAGCACTGGACCAGTTGGAAAAAAATACCGCCGAAAAAAAGAAAACACCAATGGAAGCTGGAGCCGTTTTAGTATTCTTACCAGGATTATTTGAAATAGAAGAAATGAAAAAACAGCTTGATCTTTATTCGTCCGACGTCTACCAATGGTGGGTTGTTCCCCTACATTCGTCGATTACGGCCGATGAGCAGGATAAAGTATTTCAAAATGCGCCTGAGAATAACAGAAAAATCGTTTTATCTACGAATATCGCCGAAAGTAGTATTACTGTTAAAGATATCAAATACGGTACGCATCCGAAATTACTCATTCGACGTGACGTTGCGCAGTATTATTAGTATTCTAATTGTTCGTCAAATTTGTATTCTACAGTGATCGATTTCTGTTTAACGAAAGTGGTCGTTACCGATCCGCAGACCAATTTAGCCGCTTTGCAGTTATGTTGGGCGTCTAAAAACAGTTTGATTCAGAGAGCAGGCCGTGCTGGACGTGTTGGCGACGGTCGTGTTTACAGATTGATTGAAAGAGAGTTTTACAATGTGAGTTACTCTAATAGTGAGTGGTAAGTTTCAAGAGTAAGAATAACAACGAATGTTTCGTCGTTTTTCAGGAACTCCAAGACGAAACCACACCGGAGATGCTACGATGTCCTCTGGATCAGTTGGTATTACAAGTCAAAACACTCGATGCCGGACCTCCAGTAGCTATATTCGCTTTAGCTATGGATCAGCCAGATTTGAGAAACATCGAGCAAACTGTGCTATCCTTGAAAGAAGTAAAGATTTTTTCTTGGTGTTTATTCTGTTTGAAAGTCGTACTGACTACTGCGAAAAATTTACAGATGGGCGCGTTAACTGTTACCACAGTCAAAGGAAGAATTGGAGGAGATTCGGGCGTTTACATCGATGATTTAGACGGAGATATGACTCGTTTAGGTGAAACGATTGCCAAATTGCCGATGGATGTGCGTTTAGGCAAACTAATATTTTTCGGCGATCTTTTCAACGTATTGGAGGAATGTATCGTGATGGGTGAGTAAAACTGCGGGGGCCAGATTTAGGGTGGGGCCTGTGGGGTCCTTGGCCTCAGGGCTCGTCCTTAAAAGGGCCCTTCATTGAAAATCAAAATTACCGGTAATAAAAATTGCCAATTTCTCAAAATAGTAGGCTCTCAATTGCACAAAAAAAGGCTTCCGCTCGATCGGCCTGTAAAAAGCAATTTGACAATTGGCTATTGTTCTACACACTACAACGTGCCCTTTTTTCCTCCTCCTTTTTCCGAGGGTCCACCCCCTTCTATGAGAACCTGCCTATCTCTTCATCTATTGACTTTATGAAAAAAATTTTAAGACAAAAGTTGTTCCTTCACATCTCCTTTACAACTTTAGTTATTACCAAAATTTCATTTCGAGCAACCTTTGCGCTTCAAAATCAAAAAGACTTTTTCAAGAATTTTGCTGATTTTTCTCAAAAACACCCAAAAATCACGTTTTTTCCATTTTTAACAAAAAGTACCAAAAATACGACAAAGTTGGTAATAACAAAAATGTTGAGAATTTATTTTCCTTTCGAATGAGCTATAGGCTGACCAATTTACCCCACTCCTCCCACTTTCCCGTTCATTTTTTAAAATATGTCAACATCACGTTTTTAGCATTTTAAACGAAAAGTTTCAGATAAGGAAAAGTTTGTAATCACAAAAAGTGTTTGGAATTTAATTTCTTTTCCGATGAACTATACCATGGCTAGTTTACCCCACCCCAATCCTCTACGTAGGATTCACTCCCCCCGCCCCGATCTTCACTTGAAACTTTCGTTCTATAAAGAATTTTTGAAATAAAGATGTTCTTCGAAAGCTATTCTATTGGAACGAAAGTTTTAAGTGAAGGTCGGCGGGGGAGGGGGTACATCCTATGAAAGGGGGCTGGGGTGGGGTAAACTAGTCATGATATGATTCTTCGGAAAGGAAATCGAATTCCAAACACTTTTAGTGATTACAAACTTTTCCGTATCTGCGAAACTTTTCGTTTAAAATGCTAAAAACGTGATAACTAAAGTTGTAGAGATGTGAAGGAACAACTTTTGTCTAAAAAAAATTTTCATCAAGTCGATAGATAAAAAGATAGGCGGGTTCTTGAAGAAGGGGGTGGACCCTCGGAAAAAATGGAGGAAAAAAAAGAGCATACGGCCTAAATTTATCCGTTTTAGTATGTATGTAGAACAATAATCAATCATCAAAATTTCTTTTTGCAGGCAAATCGAGCGGATTTTCAATTGAGACCCTACTAAAACTAAGTAATAAAAAGCAATTTCTCAAAATTGGTCGAATTGGAGAGTGCCTAATTAAAATTGATAATTTCCCAAAACTAGTTTTAAAAAACTATTAACTTTCTGAGGACATAAAAATGAAAAATTATTCAAAATTGATGAAAATTGAAAATGATAAAAAGTTGATAGTTTTTCAAAAGTATAAAAAATTGATAAAAATTTTCAATTTCATAAAATTGAAAAATATTAAAAATTAATGATTTTTTTAATTGATAAAAATGGGAAAATTTCTCAAAATTGGTGGAATTTGAGAGTAATAAAAATTGATACTTTTCCAAAAATAGTAAATAAAACATTAAATTCCTAAGGATATGAAAATGAAAAGTTATTTAAAGGGTTAATTTGTGATATTTTTACAGCTTGTGCTATGTCGGTGAAAAACATGTTCAGTTCGCCGTTTCAACAATATCTAAAGGCATACAATTCGAAATTAGCTTGGGCCAGTTCTACTTGCAGTGATTGTATCGCCTATTTGACCGCATACAGGGTTCGTATTTTTGCGAAACTTCGAAAACTATAAACTGACATCGGTCACGTTGTATCCAATTTTTTATTCAATAGGTATGGAGAAAGAAAAAGGCTGAATTTTCTTTCCGTTCTGGAAAAGACGAAACTCAATGGTGCAAAGAGCGATTTTTGCAAGTAAGAATATTAAAAGAGATAGCTATTCTGCATACTGACATTAAAGCGAGATTAGCAAGAATTGGAAAATACGAAGAGAAACCAAAACGGCCAGTATTAGAAGACCTTGACAGAAATTTATTCATCAAGGTATGCTTTTGTTTAGCCACAGTTCCTCGGGATTGGTTACATCAATAGTTTATACTCTTAACTCTTACCTATACTATTGACAATATTATGGTTTTTAGTTAGCTTTGGCGGCCGCATTCTATCCTAATTACTTTTTACGTGGTTCTCATTCCGGGAAAGTTGACGAGAAGCAGGCCGTAGCTACGTTGAGCGGACACGATCCTTATACCACCGTATATTTGCAAGGTATGCCCAACAACCAATACGGTATCTTGTACAAAAAAAATATCGAAAAACAATTCGAAGAAGTTTCCAGTCGTGTCAACGTTCATTTCGATCACGGATCGTGAGTTTATCACCTTTCATCCAAGTTTATTTTACATTTACAATTAGAATGATGAGCTGACTCGTTGCGATTTTGTTTTTCCTTTACGATAGCAAAGTCTTGATTAACTTCGGTCATTACGCGGCTGAAAGCGGTTTAGGGGGCGTTAGACAATCGATGATGATTCCAGGTAAAATAGATTTATCCGTCTATCGTGCCATCAAAATGAGACAACACTCTGAAATAAGAATACCCGTTTTCAGGTACGAATAAAATACTATCATCTAAATTACGTATTTTAAAAAAATGTATCGCCCTAGCTGTAACATGTAAACTCATTTGCTTTTTTTTTTTTAGTGCCGCAGAAGCTGAAAAAAGAATTAATAATTATTTGAAACAGTACGAGCAAATGAAATCGACGCGATCAAATAGCATTAAATTACTGCAGTGGCCTTGGGATAAATCATTAGATAGCCACAGGTTACTTCTGATCGATTTACGAATAACCCATGTGCGTATTTTTGTACAGTTTCTTTTGTGTCGCCTATTTGAACGAAATTGCTGATCGAATTAGTTTTTCAGGTCGAATCACCTGTTCGTTTTTGGGCTCGAAGTACTTCAAAATTGGTATACGATCAATACATCGAGATTGGCGATTTTTTAAACGGACCTGGTGGCGTTCGTCCGATCGCAGAAGACGAAAATATCAAAGTCGGCGATGTCTACGCGTGTAGATTAAATGTAGAAGGAAGAGAACCGTACCTCAGATGTCGAATCGAATCGTACAAGCATTATAATGATTCGTACGGCGTAAGTCGCGGAGATGTTTTTGTCCTAAGGCGAGAGATAAATTCGAGTTTCTAGACGTTGTCGTAATATTTGGTTTTTAGATTTTTTTTATCGATATCGGAGAAGGAAGAACTGGCGTTAAAAGACAAGATATTCGAGCGATTGCCCATTTGCAGCAAAATCATTTCGATGAAATACCCGATTTAGTTACCGAATTCTCTTTGGTCAAGGTTCAGCCACCGCGAAAGAACAACTGTAAATGGGAAAAGAATGCTATTCAGTTTTTGGAGAGGTTTAAGAAAGTAATCGATCACAGAAGAACGTTAATTGCCAAGGTAAAAAGTTGGTCAAACACTATTTTCAACTTTCAACATACTCGTAGTTGTATAAAATTAAGTTCCATATTATTTGCTATCCTGCCTTTAGACTTATTCATCGGTCAACAACGTGGTGAAAGTGAAGCTCTACTATTGCTTTGAGAATCAAAAAGACGCGATGAAAAAGTGCAAATCAATTAATGATCAATTAATTGAGAAAGGATGGGCTGACAAAACTGAAGAACCGTTTTTATCCAAGGTATGTTATCGTATTGAAAAATGTCAACTCCGTTTATCGTATAGTTTTGAAAATTATCTCATTTCTACGACCATGTTTATATCGCAGCAAGATCACGAGGAAAGAAAACATATAGAAGAGTTGTTCGAAGCTGGAGAAGCATCGTTGGACTATACCAAGAACTTAACAGAAAAAGAAAAGCTTATCGAAAAATTGAGCGTGTTAGATATCGACGAACCGACTCGCCAAGAATGTAGACACGAGGTATCGTAATCGCTTTGAAATCACTATGGAAAATAGGTTGAGATATTTACGAATTTGATCTGTTCGCAGGTCGTCTTGAAAGGACCGTTTAGTCCTCTAGAAATGAAGATTTTCAGCATTACCAAATGCTCCATGCCGAAACTAGCTATTATAGAAAGGAATTCAGTGAATTCTGTTCTACTGGATACCAACCCATCAGACGAATATGAACGGTATGCTTATCAAATGCGTGTACCATGTGTACCATTCGCAAGTGTTCGTAATAACTTGATTTGCTTTTCAGAATGGTCATTGCATCGCACGTGGGAATAAGTTCGTCTCGGGATAAATTATCGTTGAGAGATACCACTGTAATGCCAAGTTTACCTGGTTTACCAGCATTGATCTGTTTATTCTTTTCACCAATGGTTGAAATGAGATGCGATCCGGATTTTACTCGATTCACCGGAGCACTATGCGGTTTAGGTTACGAGAAAAATACCAGACGTCCTTTAAACGGCGATAATGATATGGAAATAGTATTCGACGTCGAAATTACGTTAGATACGTTGGTAAAAATTAACAGAGTAAGGTACTGGCTAAATAGATTCTTCGCCAAGGATTCGCAATCTACATCAATGAAACCCAGCGAAGAAGCGGAGGGCTACCGTAAACTTCACGAATACATCAGCGAGTACGTATCGTTAAATTAAAAGTTTGCTCCGAGCTAGATACACCGGCGAAGCCACCTTCAGAGATAAAGCAGAAGAGGGAGGGGGTGAAAATAGAAACACTATAAATTTGGAAAAAAATGGAAGTCTGATTATCCTCCAAAATTCCAAGAAAATGAAATTTTTATGGAGTGTTAATAAAAAATGAAAATTTGAAAACCTTGTAAAACTGATGTTCAAAAATTCTGGAATATCTTAAAAATATTTTAGCATCGATTCAGACTTTCAAATGCCATGGGTTAAATTTTTAATTTTTGCGTGTGATTAATTTTAATTATTTAATTGTAATTTATGAACAGAAATTTTTAGAAAAATTAAAAAAAATTGAACTTTTAAACAATTTAAAAATTTGAAATTAAAGACGAAATTAATTGAAGTGAAAAAAATATTCTTTTTCCGATTTGTGGGACTATACAAATCTGTTTTTTTGTTGATAATATTCTGAAGATATGTGGTTGATTGGGGGAGGGAGGGGTGATTTTTTTAATATTTCTAAAAAAGTTGCGCGCTTCATGTATTAGGTACTGAAAATTTGACACTTTTTGAAAATTTGTCAAATTTTGAAAATTTACAATTTCATAAAATTATTGGATCGTTGAAAATTTACAATTTTTCAAAATTCAGAAATTTAAAAAAAAGTTTAGTATTTGAGGAACTGTCAATTTTTAGGAATTTAAAGATTTTTCAAAATTCAATAATAAGTGAAAATTTGAAAAATTTCCAGTTTTTGAAAAAATGACAATTTTTAGAAATTTCACGACTTTTAAAAATACAAAAATTTTGAAATTTAAACACTAATTTTTGAAAATTCGTAAGTTTTTAAGAAAATTACATTCTTTAGAAATTGTTAAAAAGTGATAATTTTTGAAAATTTTGAAATTTTTGTAAAATTCAACGATTTTTCATTTTGAGAAATTTGGTAATTTTTGAAAATTTTCCAGTTTTTGAGAAAATTACAATTTTTAGAAATTTAAAAAAATAATCGTTTTAGAAAAATCTATAATTTATACGAATCAGAGAATTTTAAAAAATTCAGCACAAAATTACTCTTTTTTTTAAAAAAATAGTAGTTTTTCAAAAAAATGTGAAATGAGGGAGGCTCTCGGAGATCAAATCTCCCACTTCAATTGAATTTTAAAATTTATTCCATAAAACAGTCCTCTCCCCCCTTGAAGAAATGACACAAATGTATCAACTTTCTATTTTTCCTCTCAGTTTCGCCACTGATGAGAATATTTCAGAATCAAAATTCAAAATTTTTTTATTGAATTGAAATTTTAATTTAATTTTCTTCGAATTACAACTTTCAAAGTCAAGAATTTGTCAAAATTTAAAATTTCCAAGCCAGATTTAAAAAAATTATAAAAGAAATTTTAAAAATTGACTTTTCACTCTATCTCGAGTTTTAAAGGTACAATTTTTACAAATTTTTTGTTCGATCAAAAAAAATTAATTCCGAAATTGCTATTTTTTCAAAGTAAAAAATATCCAAAATTTGAAAATTAAGAGAAAAAATTTTTGAGAGAAATTTTTAATTCAATTTTAAAGTCATGTTCAAGTTTTGAAAATGTAATTTTTTGAAATTTTGGTACTTCCAAAGCTAGTCAAGAAATGGAACTTCCTGGAAAACTATGTCATTCGGTTGACATACTCGAGAATAGTGGAGAACCAAACTTTTAACTCCCTAATTTCATTTCCACACCATTCTGGAAAAATTTAAAGTTACTGGAGAAACCCGATATCTCGCTGGAGGCTCCAGAACCGCTGGAAATTACGAAATTCGGATTCGGGGGTTCGATATTAGTTAGAAAATCAATTTTCAATCATTTTGGTAAAGAATTACTCTTTTTTGAAAATTTCACATTTTTGGCGGAAAAAATTTAGTTTTGAATTTTCAAAAATTCACCAAAAATCGAAAAATAATTTGGTTCTGTACCTAGTTCATTATTATTTTTTTTTTTTCAAAAAAATGCGAATTGAATTTTTTTTTTCAATTTAATGAATGTCAAAAAACAAGTTTGATACATTTTTGCAGAAATTTTGTTCAATTTGATTATTTTTTTCTTAAAAAAAAATAACAATAAAAAATAAATGAAATAAAAAATGATTTTTCAATTTTAAAAAAATTACCATTTCTCTCTTTTGTTTAAAAAAATTGAAACTCAAATTTTAATGTTATTCCAAGAATTGGAAACCAAGAGTTTTTTTTTCAAAGACTAATTTTTGACCTAAATTTTCCAAGTATTTGTAATTCCAAAAATATGTATAAATTTTTCAATCCTTTCTTTTTCTTCAAAATACGTATGTATATTTACCTCATTTTTCTAGCCATCTGCTATCCCAAATTCAATTCGCACGTGTTACTGCAAACACGTCATCAAACGTCACGAAACACCTTATACCTATCTCTTTCTCTCTTTGTCGCTCTCTCGTATCGAGTGTTTAATTTGAAAGAAGGCGAGTGTTATTACGAAATAGGCTTTCTCGATAAGTAAACAGCAGTGTCGGTGACGCGACGATCGTGATCGATTGAAAATCGAAAGTATAATACCTCGCACTCGAATGCGATTGTAGTAAATAATGTGTCGGCCATTGGGTCTCGCGCAGACTCTCACACACATGACAGCAGATTTTGTTTCGGATTGTGTTCCTACGATATGGCCAATCTTCTCCGTGTTACGTACACGTAGCAATAATATACACTACAGAGCGTATAATTACGACTAATTAACGTCATCTTTGGACGTGGTAGTCTCATATAAATGTATCTGTCCAGTTACGAGATAGCTCTACGTATTCGATACATGGTCGTAAACCCTTATAGTGAAGAATAAAAAATCATGCTAGCTATTTGGATAGATAAAGACGTCCAAATTGCCACTGACCTTCGTTCTTATCTAATTAACCTATCAACTTTAAATAATACGTAACAGAAGAATACATAACGTACTCCTCGGACCTATATATTTATGTTATCTGTATCTATAGCTCGCCTTCTTCTTTTCTTAATGCCTAAATTCATGGTTCATTTCCACGCAGAGTTATACCCACCTCGAGCCAAATCCATTATCATATATTTTCCGATTATTATACTCGTACTTCGCATTCATCTCGTTCTATATACAATGTTATCTCTACGCGTCGCTTCGTCCAAAAGAAAAAGAAAGTGTTACCCTATGAATATTTATGAATCTTAAAATACCACCGACGTGATACAGATTTTTCGACTACTGTCATATCCAATGAATGGTTCACGAATCGAAAAAAAAAAAACGTTCTTGAACACGCGAGACCTGCTAAACCGACAAACGACTAGTAATTTAATCTAAACCGCAGGTTGCAGATTTTTGGTTATTTCGTCTTCCTCGTCAAAGGTGTCGAAAAATATTAATCGCAGAGGTGCTCGAGCTTCGTGTGAGGTTCTCCAACCATGCCAGAGTTGATTTTAATTACATAGGTGCGTAGCTCCGTACGCGTAAATCTTTCGATCTTTACCGATCGTCTCTCGGATTGCGATCTGACAGGTGGACATTTTTTAATGGTGTTTATCGCCAACTTAAGGCTCGAGCTCGAGGTGTTGGATTTTTTATCAGTTCATCCGGGTGATTTTTTTTTCATCATCGGTGTTGATAAAACAGCAGGCCAGCAGGCTCGAAGATTTCATAATCGAATAAGAATTCATAATAAAGATGCTGCTCTTTGGAGCCTAATTTTTTTCCAAAGCCGGAAGTGTAATAAATACGACGTTGACGTTCATTTTTTGTTCATATTTGATTAATTAAGTTTTTGTGAAAAGAAGAAAGCACAAAGGAATTGAACATTTTTCCCCCGAATTTTTCTATAGATTTTGAGGGGAAATTGTCAACAGAAAAAAGTCGTAACAAAGTTTTATTTATTTTTTATTTTTTTATTTTACAAAAACAAATTTCAAGAATTAGATTTTTTAAAAGTAAGTATTATTTTCTGTTGAGGAAGTGCTTCCTTAAAAAAAAAATATTTCTGGCATTTTTTGAAAGATTTTCAAGCAAAAATTTCATCTCATGAATGAGATGTTTTCTGTAGGGGAATTTTCAACGAGAAGATACACCTCTTATACAGGGTGTCTAACAAAATTTCCAAATCAAAAATCAGCACTTTTTCAGCACCTTTTTTCAGCACTTTTTTAGAAAAAAATTTACGAGCCTGGACCCCCTGCCCCCTCTCGGGCTAAAATACCAGTTTTTATAGAAATGTCTAAATTGTGAAGAAAATATAAAAATAAAAAAATCAATGCACAAAGAAATACCAGAAAATGAATAATACTATTTTGACGGGGAAAAACGAATTTCCGGTGAATTTTAACGAAAAAAGAAGGACCTTCGAGTAAAAATCAGCACTTTTTCAGCACTTTTTCGATTTTCAGCACCAATTTCTAAATTGGAGGACCTTTTCAGCA
>FIZV01047378.1:0-16007 GCA_900050545.1 Trionymus perrisii | reverse complement strand
ATCGAGCGCAGAACACGACCCAGAAACGAAACCATACGGACGCCCGTACCAAAGAATCAAACCCAGAGTCCCACCAACGCACGACGTTCATTTCTACGCCTAGAACGCGAAATGTCGAATCGAAATATACGCGAAAGCGATGCAAAATTCAGACCATGATCCACGCGAGTGAACAAAAAAATCAAAAAATTTACCAGAATTAACTGCCGTAGGTACCTTAAAATTGAAAAATCGTGCCAATTTCTACTGCGTTTAGTTGCGGTATTTTCTAAATTCAACGTTGATCTGGTAGCGATAAAATAAAAATAGACTACGTGTTCATATCATATAACACAACTCTAAACTCGTTCACGTGGCACAAGAATTCACATTATCAGTCAAACCAAAACGAGGCTAAAAATTACAGGGACACGTCTCATCCTCAACAACAGTAATGACAATAATTATGATAATAATTCACGTCGCAGGGATCTATGTGAAAAATAATTCGTTGCGCTTCGCTCGACAATGCCAAATGTCTCATCAGTCGTTAAAAAATAAAATTCATCGCATCGCAAATGCTCAATGTAAACAAAGCTTAAATACAAATTTTAACAAAGAATTCAGGGGAATTCACTTTCATTTTGCCGTCTACTTGATAAAAACAAATTGACTTCGTCGCAACTTGAAGGCTCAATATGTTATAACGGAAGTACGCCGATTTAAAAAAAATATCAGATGGGGCGTGTGTGGGAAAAAAATTAATTACCGTAAATTAATGTAATATTCAAGCTCGTGTGATGCTGGAGATGGTCAAGGCTTCTTCTACGTATACTATTCTCGTTGGCAAGACTAGAATCCGATTCGTCAAAAACGATGAAGACTTGAGCACGCGAGCAGCACCTGTTTGCAATAAAATGAAAGTAATTCATTTAAAAAAATACTATCAAAAGAAATATTACACCAGTACCAGCCTATTTGAAAAAAAAACAACAAATAGTTCCGTGTTCCGAAAAATATTTCAACAATTTCATTCATTTAAAAATGAAAAAAATCAACTTTTTTCTAAAAAGTGTTACAAAAGTATAAATTCAAAAAAAATGATAAAACGTTAAAATTTTAATATGAAAGAGGGGGAAGAGAATTGATCAATTCAAATATGTATAATTAAAATTGGCAGAAATTGAATAAAAATGAGGCATTTGAAAACATAAAAAATACCATAATTTGAAATATTCGAAAAATCAAATCGAAAAAATATATGTATTATGCGCGTATCTTTAATATTTTTTTTCTAATTCTTCAGCTAAACTATAAAAATCAAAAATCGAAGCCCTCAAAGAAAGCATAAGTTTCTGTCTAAAAATCTGATATAGGTCAACTCACGTAAAACTTCACTGAGCAAATTCAATTCGGTGGCATCTAGTAAGACAGTTGGCCGCTGGCGGCAGCAGGTACCACAACCCGATCACCACTGGCCTGCCGAGTCTGACGAAATTGACTGAAAACGTTGACTGGATCTATACTCTAGGTCGTCGTCGTCTATTAGCATAACAGGTATTCGGTTTTTTCGAACAAATCAGATGGATCTTCGCATTCTCTGATCTGCGGCTAAATAACAAAACATGTTTATAAATATTTGCATTTTTCAATAGCACCTACAAAAGTCACGGTTAGCGTTTTAACAAAAACACACGTAAAATACTCGGTAATAAGTAATAACATATTTACACAAATCAAAATGACCAACGAAGAGCAATGAGCTCATACCATTCGTACAAATTTCAACCCACTTCCTATTAAAACTCATTTTTGAGCTAAATAGTATCACAATTCTTTTTGGAGAAAATGAAAATATCTCAACTTCATTGAAGTAAGTAAGCACTTTTAAAATGAACCTATTTTTCTGAGTAAAAAAAAAGAAAGATTTTTCGTTTCAATTTTTCATTTCTCTAGTTTTATACGTAAAAAATACTTAAATCAAAAATTTGGTGCAATGTAATCCAAATTACCTGATTATTTCCTAGCAGAGCTTCCACGAACAACTTCAGTATCAGCAGTGTTGAAGTTAACGAAAGTAAACAAGTTTAGGACTGATGATCGGAGGTAGCAGCATCGTTGTTAGCGCATATGAGTGAATTAGCAAACGAATCAAGGCCAATGTTGATTAGTTGATGAACAGGCATATTAAAAATCACTACTTCTGCGGTCGTCGATGTAATGGCGTTCAACACGAAGCCGCCGTACCAGAGATAAATACAGCAACCTAAACTACAAAAAAAAATCACTTCTCAGTTCTCGATAAAATTATATCATCCTTGGTAAAGTTAATTATCAAACAATAAACTCACCATCTGTGATCGGAGCCGATGAATGAACTGGTTGCAACGTAGAACTGAGACGAAGAGTCGGCTGTTTGCTGCTGTCGACGACAGCTGGTAGTATGTAATGTGCATTGTAATGTACAACCGTCTCTGAGATACTTAGTCGGCCGCAAACTCTATTTAGAAAAATGAACAAAATGCATAAATTAATTAAACACGAATTAAGTAACACAAATTGGCCTAAATCAATCTTCATGAGTTACCAAATACAAATAGTCAAGTACGTAGAAAATAAAAATCTTAATTGTCGATAGGTAATTTCAAAAGGATTGGTAATTACACCATTTACACCACACAGTTAAATAAAACGTTTAAAAAATAACACAATCGTGAAAAATTTTCAATTACCTACGTAAGCTAATAAATGATTGAAACTCACTTCTTAAAGATGCGTCAAATTCGATCAAATCGTATTAGTGTTGAAGTAGTGGAATTTATACACATCGCAAACAAGCAAAATATCGTCTACATTTTGCACTACTTCTGCGGTCGTCGATGTAATGGCGTTCAACACGAAGTCGCGATACGATAGAGATACAGCTACCTAAACTACAAAAAAAAAAAACATCACTTCTCAGTTCTCGATAAAATAATTGACCGTCGTAAAGTTGATTATCAAATAATAAACTCACCATCTTTGATCGGAGCCGATTAATGAACTTGTAGCGACGTACAGTATAACAAGGGCAGACCGCGTTCGTTTGCTGCTGTCGACGATAGCTACTATTACGTAAAGTGCATCATAAAACTGCTGTTGACATGCTGAGGTACTTAGTCGGTCGCAAACTCTATTTAGAAAATTGAACAAAATGCATAAATTAATTGAACACGAATTAAGTAACACAAATGGGCCTAAATCAATCAGAATTTGAATCAATCTTCATGAATTACGAATACGATTATACGAATAGGTAAGTAAAGTACGTAGAAAAGAAAAATTTCAATTGCCGATACGTAATTTCAAAAGGATTGGTAATTACACCACACAGTTAAATAAAACGTTATAAAAATAACGCGATCGTGAAAAATTTTCAATTACGTACGTAACTTAACAAATGATTGAAACTCACTTCTTAAAGATGCGCCCAAATTCGATCAGATCGTATTAGTATTGAATAAATGGAATTTATACCCATTGCAAACGAGCAAATATCGTCTACATTTACATACGTTAAATCATTTAAACTGAATTACACCAGTTCACGAAAATAAAACACAATGATTAAAACAAAATCGACGCCAACCGAAAGAAAAGACAATGCTGGAATTCGTGGAAGCGAAAAAATCCATTACATATCCATTACAAATAAAATACACTACCTATTTCGCATCCGAACAAATCGCAAACACTCCACATAAACGAAACCAAATTCAATTCAAACATCAAAATGGCTGCCATACCATTCGAAACAACTTTCATCAACAACAACGCTATCGTCAAAAGAAAAATGCGACGCGGTAACAAAACGTGATGATTCTTCACCTTAAAAACTACAATAGAATACAATGAATTCTACAGTGAGATTTTCCCACCCCTTTCGTTCTCGCTTGTGATTGGTTGTTTATTTATGCGTACAGTCATGAACTCGTGATCTAAGGGATAAGGCAACGACCGGTCGACCGCGACCGATGGTTGGGCTAACGAGCGAGAATAATGAATTATGTTTGAACTGATGACTAATCACGATTAGCACCTCGAAATTCGAATACCTTTGAATTTACTTGCGTTAGAATGATTCATCGTTTGGCTTGGCTTAATCATTAAGTATAATCATACCTGACTGTCCTGTATACGGCTGTACGTAATTGCGAATAAAATCATTACGTTAACAGTTCTAAAATAAATCGAAAATGAAAATTTACAACAACCTTGGTTACATAATCAGTTCACACATATGACAACATTTTCACATTCGATAATTCACTTTTACTGAGGCTACGTAAGTTATGTTTTCCAAATGTTTTCTCAAATGACAATACTATGGACGTCTTTTCGTAAAATAAGTGGGAAACAACACTTCACATTCCATTTCGATTTCGTAAGTAGAAGTACTAAACTTAGGATTGTTTTAGTAAGAAAATTTCCGCAACTTTCAAATTCATGCAATATCTCTAAAACTCGAATCATTTTTCATACAACACGAACAAGAATCTGCATAAGTATGTATAATCTACTCGTATGCCGAGTTGTATAGGCCTATTAAGATTAGGTTTACGTACAATTAACCTGCATTGGAAAGTTCTGATATCGAATTATTATTCCGTAGATCCTAGATCATTCTGCGGTCTTCGTACTTCGTATAGGTTCAAGCAGTTCAAGTTTCAACACATACATCGTATTTGAAAGGAAGTGTTTAGAATATTAGAACGATAACAATAGGAATTTTAAATACTTTACAATTACAATTACACCGACTTTGCATCGACTGGTCGACTAGATCGAAATCGTCTGATGACTGGTTTAAAAATTCAAATGTTTCAACAAAAAGGCTACAAAGAGTGAAACCAAATCATCGCGACTAGCGAGCAAAACTGCAAAAGAGCATAAAGTGGGGGAGGGTAGTGCAGAGTACAGTGCGATACTAGCGCTATATTTGCTGGTTTGTGAAACTGCTATCGTAGTAATCGTATTGGATGTGGCCTACGGGTAAAATGTAGGACCGAAATTATCAATTAATTTATTTTTGAGCAGGTGATAACTAAGTCTAAAAGTAGTGAGTGGAAATCAGATGTTCTTTCTTTATTAAGGAATTAAATCGAAATCATGATTGCGACTTTGTCAAACTAATTTCTAACTGTTTACTTTGTTTACGTGGATAACACTAACTATCGGCATTAGGCATCACGTCGTATCACCGCATAAAAAATGAACGACTACGAAAAGAAACTGCATTCATTTCGTAAACAAAAAAGAAAAGAAAAGTTTCTAGAACAATGTAAGACTCACTTATGGCACCGTCCAGTTTCCTTCCTATCTTCACTCATTTCTTCCAGCGAAAGTCCTGCAGAAATAAAAGTAAGTATTACGCTAAATCTAATTACGGTTACTCCGTGCCCAGTAGTCACTAGTCAGTTCACACAACGTTGAATATTTTACAGCTCACTGACAGTACACTCAGCCCTTCTGCTCTTTTATTAAAAGAAGATGACGAATCTTCTCAATCTGATGATTACCCCTACGACAATGACAATGGCACTCACATAGAATCTTCTGCGACCGAAGACCTTACAGACGACGTTCAAATATCATTTAACTGGATTAAATTTACATCTTCCGTGTTACTTTGGGTATGTCTATTCTCGTATAGCGTATACATCGAATTCGGAGCAGTTTTCTTCATCCTAAGTTGTTTCTACGTGATCTGGACGAATACTCGAACTGGTCCTAAAAAAAGAAACGAAATAAGCGCGTATTCTGTTTTTAATCCAAATTGCGAACGCATCGAAGGAACTTTTGATGCTAAACAGCTCGAGTCTGAGATGCTCTATGGTGGTATCGGTGGTATGTTCTAGTATCGAATGGAATTTTCATGTGATATTTTCAAACTGTGTTGTTCTACTTTGTTATTATTTTTTTCACTCGCTTATTTTGTGCATTTTTTCATTTTATTTGTTATTTCTTGGTACTATATTTTTTGTGTTTATTTCGTAAATAAAAATAAGAAAATATTTAGTAAACGAGTAACATACCTACGTATAAATTTATTCATCGAATACAAAAGGTAAAAAAAGGATGATACTTTTTTACAATTACTGATTACAACACAAAAATTCTGGACAACCACGGTATAGAAAGATAAGAATGGAATTGAGAAAAAAACTTATTTCCGCATAGGGGCCATAGACTGTCTCCAAAGCAATTCTCGCAGCGATTTAATTTATATTAAGACGATTTGCCTTGGTTAAATAATTTTATTATGTATAAATTTTTAGATTTAATTAATTCAACTAGAGCTTGATACCCTTTTAGAGAAATTTGAAAAAACTACCAATCAGTTACTAGAATGGATACAGAAATGAAATTCTGAGCATTTCGTTCGTTAAAAAGTAGTTTGAAAGTAACCGTGCACGTAAAAACGAAATTAGAATTGTTAGGTACCTAATCGATACCTGGAAGTAATTCGTTTTCAATTAATTTTACTTACGTTCCGTAATTTCCAAAAATTGAAAATCCAAACAGCAGCTTTTGAGCTTCAACCTTCAACGCAACTAGAAGAATAAATACTCGAATTTTCATATTTTTCGTTCTACGATTTCAAGGCTTGCACTGCGTCTTTGTACAACCTAACAAAACAGAAAATATTTCAAGTTACGATTCAAGAATTTAAACTAATATTGCATTTCATAAAGATTAACCAATACGTACTACTTTTCAAATGTCCACTATACTATCCATATTTCCATATAAAAACTTATACTTTTTCCATCCCAAATGTTTTCCGGTCATTATCCATTTGCCAGGTTACATTTCCGGCGTTACTTCGGAATTGTAAATTGAATGTAAACATATTTCGAACGTTTTGTTGCTTGAGCAATTCACTTATCTTGCAGTTCTCCTTTGGATCAATTTTGCTCTGTGTACTCTTTACGATTTCTTCGAGCGTACGGAAATAAAATCTTCTGAAATGAATAACAAAGTATTTTGTTTACTCAAGTGAAAATTATATATAATAGAAACATAAAACGAAACACTACCTTTACTTGTAGCTTTTACAAAACTGATTCAAGTTGTTATAGATTCTACATCGATCATCGAGTAATGTCTTGAGTTGGGGGAATTTGATAATTATATAATCCAAAATTCTTATGCATAATATATTTTTACAATTTAAGATCCCGGAAAGTTTGGTGAAATAATATTCGATCACCACGAAATCGTTGAAAGTTGATAAGAGACCGGCAAATTGCCTCCGTTTCCGAATAATAATTATTTTAGATTTTAGGCGTGAAATAGGAACAAAGGTCCAATTCCTTAAGAGGCAATTCAATTTTACTATAATATATAGTACCGAGTTTTGAAATTCGAAAGAGAACCACAATAAAATTTATACGTTGCAAAAATTTTTCAAATTTTGAAAATAAACACGAAATTACACGAAATTTGTTAACACCAAAATAATCACAGATAAAAACTTGGTGTTGGTATGAGAAAATCGTTAACTGAAAAAAACATATTACCGTAAATTACTGAAATTACTGGATAATTACGAATATTACCAAAAATAAACATAGATACTCTATTTGGTGTTTAATCTTTTCTTCAAAGTCAATAAAAATTTTGAAAACGTTTTCATGTGATTAGTTTTGAAGTTCTTTTTGCTAGGGATGTCGTAAACGTGTAACGCGAGTTTTTTCACTAGAAATTAATATTTTTAATAATATTATTCAATCGGAGCATTAATAATTAGTGAATTCCATAATGGTGAGTATCTTAAACTACATAATCCTTCCATTACACCTTCGCGACTGTCAGAAAAACACCGCTGCCTGATGGCTGTCGTATACTGTCACTGGCCTTATCTACTGATTTAGCTCTCAAATTCTGTACAAAATCTCGTATTTTTATTCGGTTTATAAAACAATGTTCCTAATTTACTCCGTGTTATCTCCATAGGCTGCTTTCAAAGATGAGAAACCGGCAGTAGCGTCAGATATTCATAAAATTAGAATCACTTTGACTTCGAAGAACATGAAGAGTTTAGAAAAAGGTAAGAGCAATCGAGCTATCAGTATTACTATGAACAATCTAGTGCTATTCTAATCATGTCGAAAATACTTCCAGTGTGTTCGGATTTAATCGACGGCGCCAGGAAGAAAAAACTGAAAATCTCCGGACCGGTGAGAATGCCGACTAAAATTTTACGAATTACTACCCGTAAAACACCTTGTGGTGAAGGTTCGAAAACTTGGGACCGTTTCCAAATGAGAATTCACAAAAGAGTCATCGATTTACATAGCCCTTCCGAAGTTGTAAGACAGATTACATCGATTAGTATTGAACCCGGCGTTGAAGTTGAAGTTACTATTGCTGATTCGTAATGTGTTGAATAAAATAAACATTTTTATTACTATTTAGTTTCGTTATTATTTTCTATAATCCATTCTTTACTAAATTTACTTTTTTTCTTTTCTAAATAATACTTTCTGGTATCTTGGAATTTAGTTTTATTTTCGAATATGTACTCGACGTCCGAAATTTCGTTAAAAAGAGAAAAAACGCTGTTGGACCGTGAATAACCGGTAAAATTTTGAAATTTTTAGTGGCGGGTTCTTTACTTGAGAGTGGTTGAGAATAATAATCTGATTAATTTGTTTAAAAATATGTCAGATTTTTAAAAGAATGAACAACCTTGTACAAAAGTGGAATCAACCGTAATTTGATAAGTAGTAATATTGAATACTGCATCGAACTTTCACACAATTCGTGAACATGAATGAGGTACTGGATTTTCACCGGAGATTTTAGCAAGTTTGATGTCCCAAAATCATTCTCTTTGATGGTAAAATTACCTTAGTGCAGAAAGTTGACTATACAAAATTACAATAATTGCAATTTCAAACCTTCCCAATTAATTGCAATAATATTTAATGTCGCAATGAATGTTTTTAAAATCGAATAGAATCGACAAAGTGATACTTCAAAACGAGCATCGTATTAGTTCAACAACCCTCATATTTAATTTGCGTACAAGAATACCTTTTATAATCATCTCGTTTAATTTTACCATAATTATTGTTCACCTCGCCATGCATACCTAACTAGGTATTTGTTAACACGTAGGTAAATTAACAGAATGAGAAGACTACACAGGTTTCAAATAAATACTTCATTTTATTACTCGTATAAATCAACTTAACAATTGTTTATAATGGAATAATTTTTTTCAATAAGAAGATGTAATACTTATGATAGACGGATTCCAGTGCTTCCTGGGCATTCTTTGTCTTGTTTCTTGGTCAAAACTGAAAAATTAACAAGATGATATTAATCAATATTGGATTAAAGTCTACGTATCTAAGTAGAAGTATGTAACTTATACTGCTTAGGTAAGCCATGTTTGAAATTTTGTCAATTTTTAATAAATTTTGCTGATACGAATTGCGAATGATCTTCAAACGTAGATGTAGGTTAGAGTAACGAGGAAAAATGCAGCATCAAGAGGCTATGTCAGGTCTTTTCGGTTCTACGAACGATTTTGATTACCTACTCTCAAAATTTTCATTCGTTAGGATGAATTTGAGGAAAATAATTTAGAGAGAACCAGTCAAAAGTTGAAAAAAATCGAACCAAAAAATGTAAAAAGTTTTTTGCTCGATATTAAAAAAGTACACTTGGCGTTGTTTGAGAAAATCACTCACTTTTATTTTGTTCGCAGTTGTATTTCTTGAGGGCGCATTCGTTCATGAAGCTCAACATTAATTTACCACCATCGGACGCGCAAAGAGGTTTATTCGAGTCATCTTGGCAAATATTGGCGCACTTTCCAAAAGCAGCGGTCTTAGTGTCTTTCTTCTGTTCAACCGGAGTGCTAGCGACGACCGCTAATACAGCTAAAATACACAAAATACGTTTTTTTTTAGAAAACAGTTCGTTTCGTAATCACCGGTTAGCGTAAGGAAAATGAAAAATTACCGAAAAGTACGACAATGGCGAATTTCATAATTAAGCGTTGGCTTAAACTTAGCAAAACACACTGTACCAAACTAGATCAAAAACGACGACTCAATAATGCTTCGGGCATTTCGGTCTTTATAAAGGGATTCGGTAGACTGTATGGTCATTGATATTAATGAGAAATAATTTGAAGGTTGGAAAATACTCGCAATGAAAAAAGGAAACCATTTTAAGCAGGATATCAGCGCGGTGGACGAGGATCGCGGATGTAATTCAATACACGGTTTAGTTTACATTTAATTATTCTGTTTATCTAGCCGAGTTGAAATTGTAGTAAAATTCAGTCCGATAACGAACAATAGGGGAAGAAACTAGAAAATACGAAAAGCGAACCGGTTTTCGCAAGTTTTTCGTAGTATCTACGCTTTTCAGAAAAAGAAAATCCGTCGCAGTTACGCCGTACCAGGAAATAAGTACCTCAACGTACTTGGTGTTTTGAAATACGTGATTTTTCATTCACGACGCGATGCAGTAATTCAATCAACATGTGAAGTAGGTATCGCATCGTCGCGTTGGTCGAATCGCCAAACAAATACATCGTGTCGCAGACGCATTTTATAACGCAACTCCCCAACATGAAACTATTCAACGTATTCATTTAGTATCGTGTTATATATTTGTGAAATTGATATATCCGCTTAGACTAACACGCAACACCATACTTATTAAGTGATTATAAATGCATCGTTTTGTATTCTATCGTATTCTAGGTTTCTGTAACAGTAGGTATGTGGGTTCCTATTCCTAAAGCCACGGACAGTGTCCTTCGTATACTTCAACGTAACCTATAAAAAATATAGAAGATTGTACAGAATGATCTTGGTTCGACGATACACCTACCTTATTACAACGCTGCAAAACTTGCCAACTGTCGCATAACTTACTGTCGCTTTTTTCGTGATAACATTGAATATGGCATCGCATATGGCATCGGCTTTTAAACGATAAATATTCGCCTTTGCTATTTTTAGCGCATACCGGTTCGAAAAAATCTTTACAACGCACGCTGCAAGCGTCACATTGTTGCACATTACCCGTAGTATAGTCTTTAGGTATGACTGAAACTGATAAAGGATCTATTTACGAACGATATACATCACGATAAATAAATTGAAAGCTAAATTCCGAAACTTACTAATTTCTTCGGTGTACTCTTGCTGTTGTAAATCTTGCTCGCAAGTTCCTTTGTATAAATACATGAAAGCGTACCCTTTACGAAAATAAATTCCAAATATGAGGAACTCGTCGAACTTAGGCCGACTTAATAAACCACATGTATCCAAATTACATATATGTACCTGTATGCCTCACACATTTATTTTGGCAATCAAAATGACACCAACTCTCGAAAGTTATCTTCTGTCCTCCTCTTTCGGCACAAATTGGATAATAATCGAATCGAATCCATCTGGTTTCCGGACAATAGGAACAATCGCATTGCCATTCCGCGGGTATGATGATCGACGAATATGCACCCGATGATAAGTGATCGGTACGACGATTATCGTCGATTATATGCGAATATACGTTCTCTAGAAAATGAAGAGATAGTGTACAAGCTTAGAACTATCAAATAATAATCACACGAGGCTGATTGTTTCATTTCTGTAGGTACATAAGAAGCTCATTTGAAGATTATACTTACTTCGGTTCGTAATGGGAAGAGTTGGACACTCTTGATGAAAGATGATGGCATATCCTGAAAGTAACACATAGGTAGAAATATAGTTTTCATTCTTAAATAAGGAAATTAACTTCACGAAACAATTGGCAAATAAATAAATAGAAATAATTAAAGATGAATGGGTAATGAGTAGAAATTAACAAAAGCGAACAAGGTAACGAAAGTACGACATGTTTCAGAAAACAAAGCACCCCTCATGGCACCCCCAACTAGAACCCAACGTTTTTCAAGGTTGCGCAAATTCAAGGTTGTCAATTCAAATCAGCCAATCAACGTGAAGTTACCCTGTTGTATGAATGCTTATTGGTCGATTACATTGTGCACATGTAAACAACTAAAATCGATTTTAATTTTTTTTTTTGTGAGAAAAAAATGAAAAAATTATTGAGTATGTATATTATTTTTTTTTAATTTAAATTTTTATTTAAAATGTCAAAGAAAGAACGATTTACTTAGCAATTTTAATTTGAATTAAAATTCCTAAAAAAAAAAAATAAATAAATAAACAATAAACAAAATGCAAGATATCAAAATCAATCGAATACGTTTAATTTCATCGATAGGTAATTAATCAGAACTTTTCCCAACCAATTAATAAATGAAATAACATAGGTGGCAACAAAGTGGCAAGTGGCAAGTGTAAGTACCTATTACAAAAAAAGAAATTAGAACTTTGGTAATTACTTTCGACCGAGCCGCATTGATTATGGCAAATTAAATGGCATTGCGAATCGAACGTCTTCAAATGACCGTTGGCGGTTTTACCACAAACTAAATTCTTGGGTACGTCTTTACAAGGGCACTGGCATTTTTGCTGTAGCATATTAATAAAGGTGGATATTTCTTGAACAAGACCATCTTCATCGGTATTATTTCGTATTTCTTTTTCTAACTTTGTTTCATTTTTTACACTTTCTTGTTCGGCGCATTTCAAACCTACAAGAAAAATCGCAGAACTTATATTAAAGCGAAATCAATAATATTCGCATAAACGCTACATAATCTGCAAATCTCATTATTAAATTTAACATTATTTATTACGCACCACATTCTAACAATCATAGGACAACTTTCTTGCGCAATTAAGTAGGTATACACACAAATAAATACGTAGATATTTCCTACGCCGGTGTAAGTAAATAGCTAAAGGAAATTAAAATAAGTACTTACTTTTGATTAAATGTATAACGGCGAAAATAACCAGACCGTTTATCTTGGTCCAATTAAAATCTAAGTACTTCATAATACGTATCACTACACCAAGTACTCGAGATAGATTTTATGCAAAAATGTTGCACATTTTTTAGCACCTGTATTGACGAGAGGCTAATATTGCCTTGAAAACCACAACATTGTTACGGTCACGTTTTAAATACCGTAATCTGAGAATCCGTAACGTTTGTCTCGATATACGTATCTACCTATGTAATATGTATCATCAATTTTCCAACATAGGTATTAGAATCATCTGGTCTGGATACGAGTAAACCTGAGTTGAAGGTTCTTTTTTTTTGTTCTTGTACCAGTTAGTATAGTTGTTGTCGATGTTGTTTTTAATTTATAGCTTTGGAATAATACGATGCATATAGAATAGGGCGTGTAGAATGAACCATGTAAGATTATAATCAGCTAGATTCGGTACGGAAGTTTACCTATTTCAAAGATACTGTTTCTTAAAAGAAAATGTGTGTCAATAAACTAAATGTACGAATATCATTTTTGAATTTTATTAAAAAGGAAAAAGAAAACAATAAAATTATTAAAAGGTATAAAAATGTAGTTAGGTACTAGGTAGGTCTAGGTATCCATCGGTCTAGATAATGAAAAGTACATATATCACAGTAGGCCATCATTTTTCTTCCACCAATTTATTTCGAATCAAAATACGTAATTATAGTTGGGTGACGTATTCGTAGGAGGTTCGGTGGTAACACATGATCCTTGGTATACATATGAGACTTCTGTAAAACGAAAATAAAATATGTCAAATGATGAAGTGATAAATTTCTAATAATTAATTAAAAAAATGTATAAAAATTCCCTTCGAAGTAAGTAATTTTTTATTTATTTTTTTAATTCTCGGGTTTATTCGAATTATGATAAAAACATATCATCTTCCTTTGAAAGCCTCAGCCTTTAATTAGTAAATCTCAATCAACTATTGTTCACATGAACTGCAAATTAGCATTAGCTCGGGTGCTCAAGCTACACCAAAAATTTCATGATTTTGAGTAAAAATACTTCTTAATTAATTTTTGAAGTACGAGCAAAAATCTGAATTTTCTTGCACCGAATTCTTTTGGAGGAAAAAAATTTAAAAATTTTTGGAGAAATGGATTTCTCATTGTCTTTAGAGTAAGAAGGTTTCAGTGGCGATTCTGAGGGAAAATATAAGGAAATCAGAAAGTTGATACATTACACTGAAACTTTTCCAAAAAAAGGGGGGATGCTGCTTTATAGAATAAATCGAAAATAAAATTTTTTCAAGAACTGTACCTACTTATTTTTTTTAATTCGAGTGTTAGAATTCCTTTGAAATTCAAAGGATTTTTTTTTCACAATTGCCTAAAATTCTCCAATGTCTAATTCAAAAATGTCAAAAACTATTGATTTTTAAAAATTACCAGTCGCCCAAAAACTGACAAATTTTCAAAAGTTATTAAATTATTGAAAATTGTTGAATTTTTAAAAATAATTTATTTTTAATGATCCAATCAAAAAAGTCAAATCCTAAAATTGTTGAAATTATTGATTTTTTTTAAATTGAAGAATTTTCAAAGGTCATCGCTTTTTTAAAGATTGACGCATTTCTAAAAATTATTTCAAAAATTGAAAATTTTTTCAAAATTGTCAGATTTTTAATGATTTAATAATTCTTTGAGAACGTAAATTTTCAATAAATGTCACATTTCCTAAAATCTTGGAATTTTATAAAATTCTCTAATTCACCAAAACTATTGATTTTTCAAAAAATGGCAAAATTTTTAAAAGTAATCGCTTTTTTTAAGATTGACACATTTCTAAATATTATTAAATTTCAAAAATTGAAAATTTTTAATGATTTAATAATTCTACGTAAATTTTCAAAAAATGTCATATTTCCTAAAATCGTTGAATTTTATAACATTCTCTAATTCAGAAAACTTAAATTATTGATTCTTCAAAAATTGACAAATTTTTAAAAATGTTTATTTTTAATGATCAATAATTTTCCAAAATTGTAAATTTTGAAAAAATGCCAAATTTGCCAATTGTTGAATTTTATAAAATTATCTAATTCTCAAAAATTATTGATTTCTCAAAAATTGAAGAATTTTAAAAAGTCGACACTTTTTTGAAAGTTGTCACATTTCTAAAAGTTATTAAATTTTGAAAATTGAAACATTTTCCAAAATTTCCAAATTTTTAATGATTTAATAATTCTTTGAAAATGTAAGTTTTGAAAAAATGCCAAATTTCCAAAAATCGTTAAATTTTATTCTCTGATTCACACAACTATTGATTTTTCAAAAAATGGCAAAATTTTAAAAAGTAATCGCTTTTTTAAAGATTGGCACATTTCTAATTTCTAAAAATTATTAAATTTCAAAAATTTCAAAAATTTTCAAAATTTACAACTTTTTAATGATTTAATAATTCTTTGAAAACGTAAGTTTTGAAAAAATGCCAAATTTCCAAAAATCATTGAATTTTATAAAATTCTCTAATTCTAAAAAATTGCAGAATTTTCAATACTCATCACTATTTCAAAAATTGTCAAATTTCTAAACATTGAATTTTTAAAAATTCTTAATTTTTCTGTAATGCAACCTCTGATGATTTTTTTTGAAGGAGAACCTTTTAAATTTTTGGAGAAATAGAGTTCTCTCTTTTTTACAGAAATTTTACAATTTTTTTGAAGTAAGAAAATATGTACAAAATTCAGTTTTTAAAAGGTTTTTTAAAGAAAAAAAAAATCGTTACTTTTTTGAAGTGAAGTATTTCTGAACTTTTTGAAAAAACAATACAGATTTTATTAAATTAAAAAAAATTCCAATTTTATAAAATCTATTTCTTTAGAAAAAAACTGATCAATCTTTTTTTTGGAAAAAAAATCTTAAATTTTTAGGGATTAAAAAAATTTTAAAATTTTATTTTGAAGAAGAATACTTCTTGAAATTTTTGGTGAAATACGATTCTCAAATCTTTTATAACAAAAAATTTTTCAATTTTATTGGTCTGTTTTTTTTTTTTTTTTTTTTTTAGTAATTTTCAGTTTTTATAAAGTAAGTAGGGGGGTGGGTAT
>FIZV01047330.1:0-12652 GCA_900050545.1 Trionymus perrisii | reverse complement strand
ATGAAAAAATTTAGATGGAAATTTTCTATATGAAACCACAAAATTTTGAGAAATATAAAAGATTTTCTCATTCAAAAAAAGTTTTTTTTTCAAAAAAAATTGTGATACTTTTTCTTTTATAAATAAGAACATTTTTCTATGAAAAAATTTAGATGGAAATTTTCTATATGAAACCACAAAATTTTGAGAAATACCTATATTTCCTCCAAAAAAGTTGAATAGAAAAATTTTTATTTCTCTCGAAAAATATTTTGTACTCCAAAAAATTGAGAAATTTTCTTTTTTTCTCTGAAGAAATGAAAAGATTTTCTTTTAGAAAAATTTGAGAATTTTTTACGCTGGCTACAAAAAATGAGATATTTTAATGAGAAATATTTTTCCTATCAAAAACTAAAGACTTATTTTATCCTCCGAAAAAATAGAGATTTTTATAAAGGTAATGCTTATTCAATTTTTGCATTTACAGAGTTTTAGTACCTCACTTTATTTTTCAAATTTTGGATTTAGCTCAAGGTACTGAGCTACTGATAACTTTTCGACTTTTCAGCCATCATCTCAATCCATGCATTCCGTGTCGTTCATATTTGTACATAAAAGCGAAATTATGAAATTCACAAGTACTTTATTTTTCCAAACTTCTTTTAAAAATAATATTTCATTAAATAAAAGTTAGCAATTTTACAACCTATTGTGGGTAATTTTCACACTAATCATTCACAATAATTATTAAAAACGGTAGGATAAACCATAGAGACCTACCAATTTACAACTTTTATGCAATGTGCTCAAGATTACGAAATAGGTCTACGTATACAGATTTTAAAAACAATTACTCGAAGTTTACCACGACGTTGCGTAACCCGACCGCGATGGGACGGACGCGAACGCGTGACTTCAGACGGCGACCTGCGCACGGATCGAGCCACGTGGGCTAAGTACAGTAGAATTATTACGCGAAATTGATAGAACATTTTTATACCTCAAAATATACGTAAGAAGAGGAATTCATCATTCAATAAAATTCACATCGACGCCAAATACATCTACTGTTGACACGACCATTACATCATTCGTATTTTCAACCAAAATTCGTTCCGGCAGAGCTGGGATGTTGATCCATTCATTCGAATTTAAATCATACTTCTCATTTGGAACCAAAGGTCGTCCGTTTTCTACCGCATACAGAAATCCATTGTGATGAAGCAGGTTGTGATTGGCTCGACCAGCATTCATCGGTTTAATGCCCTTTACCCATGCCTTGGTAGCAATGTCAAAAATATTGAACCTATTTCCCAAAACTTTGCCGTCACTTGAACCCGATATCGCTATTTTATTATCAAACACGCAAACGGCGGCGTTTTGACAATTGAAGTTGATTGTTGTCAATACTGATGGTTCTGAAGAACCGTCCTCAAAAACGAGAATGACATCAAAGGAATCTTCATCTTGTGCGATAGCGTACAAATTACCTACCGATGAAGTAAATGCGTGCGAGTTGTTCTTATAACCATATAGAGCGGGCTTCATTTCATTGGAAGTTTCAAAGTCAACCTCACAATAATGCATTGGACCCCATTGGCATTGAGTGCAATAGGTGTAGCCGCAACGACGACGTCCCTTTTCTCGTTTACTTTCACATTTCTGCTCATATGATTTATTCCAAGCATCTGATTCACAATCATACACCCAAATTTCCTCATCTTCAGCATCGCTGTTTTTCCTCACCAAATGAATTTTGTCATTAATAGTCATCAAGTCGAACGAAGAAAATACGTCTTTATCGTTTGGTGAATTTAATTCATTTTCGTTATGACATTCATCATAACAATAGAAAGCATTTTCACCATTCTTATTGTATTCGAAGCAATACAGTTCCGTTCCAACTTCGACGACTTTTCTATATAGAGTATTATTATTATTAGCGTGAAAAGTTGACATAACACACTCATTGAAAGCGTCGTTGATCCTCATCAAACCCCATCCGTTGACTCCAGTTTTCACATCAACAGCATTCAAATACAGATTGAAATTGAAGCTCGAATTTGACTCAATTTCTTCGCCAGTAGTTTTCGGTTCTTCCATGGAGAACACATCGTCATCGGCGTTGGTAATCAATTCAGACATAATTGCCGTGCTGACGATTTTACCTTCCAATTTAGCCGAATCTAAAAGACTATGAACATTCGCTGATTTAGCTTTGTTATATTTACTCCACTTGATGATCATCAATAGCACCATTTCTTCGTTTTTGGACGTATCGCATTTCGATAAAATGTAGTTCAAGACATCGAATGGGATATCTTTGAAAGCATCGGTTCGACTCCAATGTACAACGTCACAGCTAATCGTATCGACGCACTTCTGGTATAACTTTTCTTCATTAATTGTTTTGGCGAAAAGACAAACGTCGATCAAATAATGAATTTCGTCGGTATTTTTCATTATCCAGGCGATGCACTCATTTTTAATCATTTCCAACTGCATCATGTGACTTGCTTTAAGAATGAAATATCCGTTTTCTGGTAGGAAACGTATCTGTTCCGAATAAATAGCATTCAGAATTTCTTCCAAAACCATAGTTTCGACTTCTTTCACAGCAATAACAGTGATTTTAGAATCTTGTTTGGAACTTTCACCAAGCAGAGTTTCAAAAAAAGGTGATGCTGCCGTTAAAATTATTCGGTGACAAGGATAAAGCTTTCCATTAACGTCGATATTCACGTCGCACAGATGATTTTGTTCTCGGAACTCATTCATACGACGGTAAAGATGGGTATGAAATTCTTTCAATGCAACAGGTTTGTGAGATTCTAAATGAAAGAACAAAGTAAAAAATACGATTTTGAAATAATTTTATTCACGTTAAATGGAATTAATTGTTCTTATCTATGATTTTGATTTCTAAAGAAAGCCATTTGGTGCTGAAAATACTCTTATCAATATGGCACTCAGTTCAATAGTTCAATAATGGCTAGAAAATCAACTTACCCTTCATTTTCTATAATTCCTCGAATTCTTGCTACGAATTCAAATTCGAACCGAATATCTTGAAAAAAACTTTTTAGGACAGATTAATCAGTTAATAACTAATTTCGTAGAGATTTTGAAGAAAATTGAATGCATGTAAACAGATGTAAACGCGAGATGAAAAAAAAAATCTCAAAAATCTTCAAGATGAAAATTGAAAATGTTTCAATTCTATTTTGCTCGATTTTGATGTCTATATTCGTGAGGAGGTACTTAATAAATATTTCACTAATAATGAATAACTAAAATAACCAAGGAATAACGAATACCTATTACCCATTAACCTCAATGAATTTTTTTTGATTTTTAGACGAAGAAAACTGAAAATTACAGAGAAGGAAGGGGGTTGAAAAAAAATTCAACATTAAATATTATTTCATAGGTATAATTTTATCGATGCAAATACAATTTTAACGTAAAATGAGCGATTATAAAAAATGGCGAGGGTGTTTCAAATACCTTCAGTTCACAGTTCCATGAGGTTCCATGTCGTTCTCAAATATACCTATTTGAATAAGTACATCAATGAAAAATCTAAAAATGTATTTTATTTTTCAAAAAGTTCATAAAAAAAACTGAAGTTGGTTAATAAAAATTACGAAGTAAGCAAGTAAAAAAATGGAGCATGGTGTATAATAGTAAGCAGGTACCACGCAAGAAATTAAGAGATACAAAATATAAATGCGACACATGGCTGCGATTACAAAATGTGTACTTAGCTACTTACTTACATTAAAAAAAATATTAATAAAGTGTAGTTACACAAAAATAAAAAATACGTTTCGGTAGGGAGATAGGTACATAAAAATAAATGAATTCATCATCAACGAGGATTTACTTCTGCACTAAATACATCTGCGGTAGCTACGACCATAACATCATTCGTATTTTCAACCAAAATTCGTTTTGGCAGAGAAGGTATATTGATCCATAGATTCGAGTTTAAATCATACTTCTCATTTGGAACCAAAGGTCGTCCATTTTCCACCGCATAAAGAAACCCATCGTGGTAAAACAGATTATGATTCGCTCGACCGAAATTCATGGGTTTGATGTCACTTAGCCATCTCTTGGAAGGAATGTCAAAAATACTGAACGTATTACCCAAAACTTCGTCGTTATTTGAACCTGATATCGCTATTTTATTATCAAATGCGCAAACGGCGGCATTTTGATAATTGAAAGGAATTGTTGTCAACTGTGAAGGTTTAGGAGAACGGTGGTCAAAAGAGAGAATTACTTTATTATAATTAGTTGGATGATTACTAGCGATAACATACAAAGTACCGTCTGGGGATGCAAATGCGTGTGAGTTTTTTTCATAATTTTGCAAAGCTGGTTTTATTTCTTCATAAGTTTCATATTCAACCTGACAATAACGACCTGTGGAACATTGGCTGCATTTTCGAAGGGAACTACGGTGTTCACATGCGCTTGAGGCCACTTTGCACTCTATGTACCCTAAATTATAGTTACTGCAAGGATAACGTCTTTTCTCTCGCCGGGCTGTATGCTTCTGCTGATACGACTTCTTCCAAGTATCTGATGCATAATCATATGCCCAAATATTGCCGTTCGCACAGTTTTTCCCCATTAAATAAATGGTATTATCACTTTTCACCAAGTCGAAAGAAGAAAAAACTATAGAATCTGGTAACTTCAACTTGGTATTATTTTGGGATTCTTCATAACAACTGAAAACGTTTTTCCCATTCTTACTATCGTAATCGAAGCAATACACCTTTGTTCCAACAGTTACAACTTTTCTGCATAGAGGATTATTGTTAGTGTAGAAAGTAGACATAACGCATTCCTCAAAGGTACCGTTGACTTTCATCAAGCCCATTCCGTTGACTCCAGTTTTCACATCGACAGCATTTAAATACAGATTGAAATTGAAGACCAAATTTGACTCGATTCCTACGCCAATAGTTTTAGTTTTCGGTTCCTTCAAGAAAAATACTTCGTCATCGGCGTTGGTAATTAACCTAGACATTATTGAGTTGCTCATAATATTACTTTTCAATTTAGCCGAATCTAAAAGAGTCTGTACCATCACATAAGTAGCTTTGTTGTATTTACTCCACGTAATGATTGTTAATATCATTTCTTCGTTTTTTTGGGTATTACTTTTTGATAAAATGTCATTCAAGACATCGAAAGGGATATCTCTGAAAGCATCGGTTTTGCTCCAGTGTAGGACACTGCAACTAATGACATGAACACACTGTTGGTATAATCCCTTTTCATTGATTGTCTTAGCGAAGAGACAAACGTCGATCAAATAATGAATGTCGGCCGTATTTTTCATTATCCAGACGATGCATGCATTTTTAATAATTTCCAACTGCATGATGTGGCTAGCTTTGAAAATGAAATACACACTTTCCGGAAGTAGGCGTAACCGTGAACAATAAATGCCATTCAAAAGTTCTTCCATAACCACAGGTTCGACATCTTTCACAGCGATAATAGTAGTTTTTGAATATTGATCAGAATTCTCGAGCAGAGCTTCAAAAAAAGGCGACGCTGCGGTCAAAATTAAACGATGACAAGGATAAAGCTTTCCATTGACTTCGATACTAACATCACAAAGATGGTTCTGCTGCCGGAAATCATTCATACGTTGGTACAGGTGAGTTTGAAATTCTTTCAATTCAACAGGTTGGTGAGATTCTAAATCAAAGGACAAAGCAAAACAAACGATTTGAAATAGAACTGTGTACATTATACGTTGAGTAGAGCTATTTCGCTGATGAAAGCCAGTTATACAAAAAATACGTTATCAGCAGTTTGCCGGATATATTGTGTATATCTGATTGAGAGGAATGTGTTTGATAATAAAGAGGATATATGTAGCGAATATTTATAAACATCTGCAATGGACTATAGTCTATTGTAGATATCTATTAGTCATGTACTTAAATGCCATGTAATGCGCCATAAAAGGTTCTTTCTCTTTCTAGCTTTCAAAAAAGTACGTCAGCTTTTCCAGATATCCATTAGCTATGAATTGTGGCAGGAGGAAATATACAATAAATAGCTATTAGCTAAATGTGACCGGCAGGGTGATTAGGTACAACGCTTGTTCATTTTTTCTGACCGTATAGCATTGTAAATATTGTGAAAAACATTTGAAGATTCACATAGATTTTAAATAATTTAAGTACCTATTATCAAAATGAAATTCTTACCTGTCATTTTCGATAATATCGAATCCTTGTAGCTTGTAATTTTGTAAGTAATAAACTTGAACCAAGACTGTAGGGTATAAGTATAACCGTTGAACGCTTTTACATACGACGATGGACGATCACTTTTTCTCCGTAAATGCCTAAATGGAGATTGGAAATGGAAATTCACTTCACACACTTACCTCACCTAGTCCTAGTCCGTCCAACGTCCGTCTCTCACACTCTCACCACTACACACCCTGAATGTAAACAAAGTGCGAATTAACCAATCAAATGACCAGAAGTTCGCATTTGGTCATTTGATTGGTTGATTGGTTAATCTATAGGTAAATCCTAATCGCACTTTATTTACATTGTTTAACATTGTTTGAGTGTAGTAGTGAAAGCATAGTGAAAGCTAGATTAACGCGATTAAACGGACTACACGTACACGTACTACGTTGGTAGATTATAAAAATCTTGAAGAATGTCCATGTTTCTAATCTATTTCACTCAATACTAGTGTCCACTGGTGTCGTCCAAGTGCGAAGATGTAACATATTTTGAAATTGAAGAAAACCGCTTTTAGATCCGACTTGGTATTTTTTTAGCATTATTTTTCGGTATATAGGTAATTAGGTATGCGAAGAGATGAAAAGTTTAAGATGACAGAACAACTTTTCAACATAACAATGAGGCAGATCAGACAGATGTCACTACCCACTACAGTCCCTGTGTTTAATAATTCTCTATTTAATCGAATTGTTCGAACTTTGCAGATTGAGAATTGAGAAAATAGGCTTTGACGAGGATGAAGAACTACCGAACAAATTAAGATATCATCGCAGCTCGCAGATTCCAAAAGTGGTATTGCTGGTCATACCGTTAAGAGACGCTAGCCAAGTTGAGAAAGTAGAGAATTATTATTCGAATCCAGATCTACATAAGACGATTTCTAACACAATGAAGAGCCCCTCAGCATATCTTAAATATTGGTGAAAAATTCTCTCAACGTTTTAAAAGTAAAAAATTTCTATTTTTTTTTTTTTTTTAGAAGACATTTCAAGTTTCCAATTCATGGTTTCAATTTGTTAGAAAAAATTTCTAGTTTTTTGTAGGAAAAGATCTTTAATTTTTTATTTATTCATTTTTGTTGAATAAACATAAGTAACTTTCTCCATTTCATTGAAACATATCATTCTTTTAACATTTTCTGGAATAAAAAAATCTCGTTTTACTTGGAGTAGAAAGTCTATTTTTCTTTCTTTTTTTTCATTTTTTTTTTACAAAGAAATTCTAAATTTTTGTCTTCAAATTTTTCGTAGAAATAAATTAAATTTATTAGAATGATGTAGGTATCTTTCACACTAATCAATAATAAATTCGAAATTATCGAAAAATGTGGGATCTGGGATGCATCATGTAGGTATCATAGAGACCTACCTACTTAGAATTTGTATGCATGTGCTCAGAATTATTACACAAAATTAATAGACCTCAAAATGTTCCAAGATCACTCAAGATGAATTCTTCAATGAATCTAATTTTCATCGACGCCCAATACATCTGAAGTTGACATTTATACCTAGAGAGATGACGGATGATTCGATAAAAATCTTCAAGCCTGAAAAAGAAGGAAAACGTCAAAACGAAGTGTTCAGCTAAAAATTTCAGCGCAGATGAGAATCATAATATATTCATTGGTGCCGAAGTTCAAAATTTCATTACTTCGATCTTCTATACCTATTACCTACCTAAGTACCTACGTAGTACGTGTACGTACGTAGCTAGCTAGCTACGTACTACGTACAATGTATGTACGTACTTAGTGAAGTACTTATACGTTGTTAGCTACGTACCTCTACATATATATACCTACCTACCTAATGTACTGACATACATAACTGATGGAAATTATCCATGGTAAATTACGGATGAGCTCATTAAGTAGTTCAGTTTCCTATGGAAAACGTCTCATTTATGTACTTAATGACGAGTCATCTGAGTCAGTTTCATAAAATTGAAATTTACTGAAATTCAACATAACATGAATGAAACTAGATGAAACATGAAATCGAGCTTCTACGTCGTCGCGTTGGTTGTTCTGAAGCTCGAACATCAATAACATGCTACAATACGCGCATGCACGCTCCAATTTAATTTCTTTGATAAATAAAATTGGCGCAGTTACTTAAATTGTGTTATCAGTTGAAATCCTATTGAAGTAATTAAATTTTCACAAATCTCAAAATTTGCTGTTTTGATTATTTGAAAATTCCCGCAGACCGCAGGGGACTCTCTCATCGCTCTCATTGGTTAATATTCGTAAACAAACCGAACAAAGCCATGATAATAAATTTGTAGATTAGTAGTTTTCTTTCGATATTAAACTATTAAAATTCTTCCTAAATAAGTTGAAAATTAAATTTGTGCGTAATACTATTCCTAATTGTTAACCAGTGCTTAAAAGTCAAAATTGTGTAGACAAATGAGTAATGGTCAACCATGTTGGTTAATCCGAAAGAAGTTCTTATCGCCAATACATTTTGGTATGTGTATTTTTCTTTTTCGATAAACTTAATTTCGAACGTTTTAAATTACGGTTAATGTCTAGGACCATCGAACAATCCACTCTGTACTTCGTTCTACAGAAACGAAAAGGATATGGCGAAACAAACAGAACGTTTTCTGGCATTATAGTTGGAACTTTCGATAGTGTGCTCGACAGAAAGCCACCGCCTTATAGAATTCTTCATCAAACACCGAATTCTGAAGTTTATTACGGTTCGTATCTGTTTCTAAACTAAGTCGAATGTTTATTCGATATCTGTAACGATTCAATGAGTACATATACATACATACGTTCACAGAAATAGCATGTGCCTTAACGTTACAAGAAATCGAAAAAGATTGGGATTGGTTGCAGAAAAATTTAATGTGTTTGACTGCTTTCGAAAAAGAAGAAGAAGTTACCGAATTTGTATGCTGTAAAGTACGGTCTGTTGTTGCAAATAATGATGCTCCAGGTGTTTATTTTTATTTTATCTATTCTCACTGCCTCATTCCTGTAATTAATCGTTAATTAATTGTTAGACTCTATTACAGATGAGGACGATGCTTTTAAAAATACCAGACATAAGTTTTGCAAATTATTCAATATGCCAGTGGAAGAAAAACTGGTCAATTATTATTCCAGCAGGTTGGATAATCGAATGTTTACTTAATGATGTTTATGTATCTGCGTTGAATGTTTATTTTGTTCACGTGATGTTTGCATTATATGTGATAGTTATTGGAAAGGCCCGATGTTTTATCAAGGATGGATGTATTTATCGATAAATCATCTCTGCTTTCACGCTTTCATTTTGGGAGTGGAGACCAAAGTGGTGATACGTTGGACTGATGTTGTCGATTTGAAAAAATCGAAAAAACACATATTGTACGACAACATCAAAGTTACCACGAAAGATAAACAATCGGTAGGTATCTATCAGTTTGTCTCTCTGTTTTTTAAAGAAAACCGCCCTTAAACCCGATTTGGTATTTTTTTAGCATTATTTTTCGGTATACATGCGAAGAGATGAAATTTTCAGGTTGATGGAACAACTTGTCAACATCACAATGAGACAGTAAGTGCCACTACGTACAGTCCCTGGGTTCAATAATTCCCTATTTGATCGAATTGTTCAAATTTTGCAGATTGATAGATGAGAAAATCGGCTTCGACGAGGATAAAGAACTGCTGAACAAGTTAAGGTATGATCGTACAAAGTTTCTCTTGGAAATATTCGCCGAACTAATTCGATATTTTGATTTTTAGTAAAAATGTAAAGAAAAAACCATCATTTTTGAAACGCGATCTCGACGCTCGAGCTATCTCTGAAGGATACAGACTCTTGTTTCGTCTTCCAGCTAGTGAAAAATTGGATGGCAGTACAGACGCGAATTTATTCACACCTTATAACAAAAAATATAACTGCGGAACGATGTTTCTGTCGCAGAATTATTTGTGCTTCGATAGCAAAGTATGATTCTAAACTGCAAAGACCGTGTATGATTTTTTCGCTAAGTAGAATTGCTCGCAGGTTCCAAGAGTCGTATCGCTGGTCATACCGTTACGGGACGTTAGTCAAGTCGAGAAAGTCGAGAATTATTCGAATCCAGATCTGCATAAGGCGATTTCTATAACAATGAAGAGCGCCTCCAAACCTGTATTTTTATTTTCGAGGATCAAAGATCGCGATTTTCTTATTAAAAAGTTGTCTGAACTTCTATCCAAGATATCTATGTACGTATGATTGGGTATTACGTTTTCTTCAAGTTGAAACACCATCGTGATTATTTTTTTAAATTTTTAGTTACGAAAAAAGTGTCGACGAAAATGCCAACGCTGCTGGAAGTGGAGGTAACTAGATAAATTTTCCACTTGAACTTTCCGCCATTTATTTTAACCGGATTATTTTTATTTCAGGAGAAGGGGATAATTCTATGCAAGGCTTATTCCTCAAAATGTACCAAAAGCCGCTACCACCGGAAATAAAAGCTAAAGAAGAGTTGCGAGAGAAACAGTGGGAATTACATTTCAACGATTACGGTCGCGGAGTATCGATTTACAGGACAAACGAACTATCTAGTTTGCTCTTGCAAGGAGTGCCAGATTCTTTGCGACGCGAAGTTTGGATGATTTTCTCGGGTATTGAAATCAGTCTCCTTGAATTCGTTTTTTAAAATGAATTTTTTTTATCATGTAGAATCATTAATAGGTGCTTGGAATGAAATGGCTGCAAATACCGAAACGTACAGAGAACTATTGCTCAAAGCGTCATCCGTTGTATCCACAACAAACGACGAAATTGAACGAGATCTCCATCGATCGTTACCAGAATACCCTGCTTATCAAACTGAAGCTGGAATCAGTGCTTTGAGACGTGTCTTAAAAGCATACGCCGTTAGAAATCCGCAAATAGGTTCGTAGGTATACTTATGAAGAAACAGGAGTTGGCAAAATTTCATTCGACATATTTTTCGAACAGGATATTGCCAAGCCATGAACATCGTGGCATCCGTTCTGCTGATCTATTGCACGGAAGAAGAAGCTTTCTGGTTATTGGTCTGTCTATGCGAATATCTTCTTCCTGATTATTACAATAATAAGGTCGTTGGAGCTTTAATTGACCAAGGTGTTATGGACGATTTGATCGCCGAGTATTTACCACAATTGCACGAGACGTTGAAGAGATTAGATATGATAAGGATGATCTCTTTAGCGTGGTTTTTGACTATTTTTATCAAGTAAGTCCATAGTCTAAAGGTCGCAGCCTTTTCTCTTTTTTTACTAAATTAATTCGATAATGTTTATTGCAGCGTCATGCCTTACAACAGCGCTGTCAATATTATGGATGCTTTTTTCTTCGACGGAGCTAAAGTTATATTTCAAGTGAGCGAAATTTCTTTCTGAAAAAATCGAAATCGAATCGTTTAAAATTTTTTGGTCCTTCTTTAGGTCACACTAACCGTACTAGAGGCCAATCAAGAGAAACTAATTAAATGCTACGATGATGGCGAAGGCATTCAAATTTTGACGAAATATTTACAAGGTGTTTACAACGAAAGTACTGACGAGCTCGTCGTAGTCAAGGATAATAACGTTAAAAGTGATAAAGTAAGCGGTTAAATATGGTCAAGTTTTGACGTCGTTTCGTTCATTTCGTGAACAAGTTCTGGGAATTAATTCCTTATCGTGCTATCTCATTTTCCTTTTCATGCATGCCCGGCAACTTGAGCTATACATACTTTGGAAAATTAGGAAAATGCAAAAATTAAATGAATTCCTAGTACCTATTAAAATCTCTATTTTTTTTAGAGGGAAAAAATCGCTCAATTTTTTTTTAGTGAAAAAAATGAATACATAAATTTCTCATTTATTCTTAAAATAGTATTTCCTAACTTTTTGAGAAAAAAAAACATTATTTTTTGTCTAGATTTTTTAGACGAAAATTTTTAATTTTGTTTAAAATTTTATATTTTTTATTAAAAATATTTCTTAATTCCTTTAGAGGAAACAAATGAAACAATCCTTCAATTTTTTTGGGAGTAAAGAGATTTCTCATTTCCTTAAAATACAACGTTTTCTCTCTATTCGTCCCTCCCTCTCTCACTCTTTCCTTTTTTTTTTGTATAAAATAATTTATGTTTAATAATACATATTATTTCTAGAATCTTCCGAGCGTAAAAAATGTTTATTCAAATCAAAATTTATTTATTTTTTTTGATTTTTCAATTTTTTGAACAAAAATTTTTTCAATTTTCTGAATAAGAATTTTTTTGATTTTTTGAATAAAATCATATTTTTTTAATTTTTTGAATAAATTTTTTTTTCAAGTTTTTGAATATTTTTTTTTCAATTTTTTAAATAAATTTTTTTTCCAAAATTGACAAATTTTTCAAAATTA
>FIZV01047322.1:0-18685 GCA_900050545.1 Trionymus perrisii | reverse complement strand
TTTGAATCATTTCCCTCGCTTCGCTCGTGAAATAAACCTCAAAATTCGCCAAAAACCACTTTATTTCACTAGTTGCATAAACTACTATTTTTTTTCTTTTTTAATCTTGTGAACGCGGGTAGAATTCTTGAGTAATTAAAAAAAAAAATCAAGTTTCGAATGCCCAAAAAATTCGTAGGTTTAAGACAAATGCCTACTCTAACTAAATGGATAGATCGGCAGTGATTTTAAATATTTTCAAGTGCAGTTCCTCCTTCTAATATTTCACTCTTGTTGTGTAAATGTAACTGAAAAAATACACCTTAGGTACATTACATATTTATATGTGTACAATTTTTATTGATAATCCATTTTTTTGATAATATTTCACGACCTTGGTTACCATTGGGAATGTTGTGGGTATGAATAAATTATGTAATATAGGCCTTCACTCTAAGAGCAAAACGGTAAAAAGAAAGACTTTTATTGCTTCAGTTCAGGGTTGGAAACTTGGAATTTTATGGGTGTAGCTCATTTTTTCCAAAAGAGGTAAATATTGAAAAATTTAACAACTCCAAAAAAAATGTTAATTTTTTTTACAATAGAAAAATTGAGAATCCCCCCCCCCACCAATTAGAATAATTTCACCCCAATAATTTGAAAATTTGAATCTTTTTACTCTAAAAAATTGAAATAAACTTTACTCCGAAAATATTGAGATATTTTTCACCTACGTAATTATGTACTCTAAAAAATTTTGAGATTTTTTTTCTGTAAAAAAATGAACAAATTTTATCTGCAAGGAAAGTGAGAAAGTTTTTTCTCCGAAAATTTAGAAATTTTCCAACCACAAAGAAATGAAGTTCCTTTTTATTTCACGAATGTTCAGAAATTTGATAAAAATTTTTTTGAGATCGAAAAAATTGTTTCTAAAAATTCAAGTGATTTTTTTCACTCCGAACAGAATAATAGAAATTTTTTCCTTAATGAGATTTTTGTACTCGAAATAATTTTTAAAGTTTTTTTTTCTCCAAAAATTTGAGAAATATTTCAACTTACTTAGATAAACTGAGTTCGAAAAAATTTTCTCCAAAATATTAAATGATACCTACCTATTTACTAAAAAATTAAAAATTTATTCTTTCCAAAAAATGAGAATTTTTTTACTTCAAAAATTTAAAGAATTGAGACAAAGAAATTGTATTTTCCTCTAAAAATGAGGTAGGTGCGTTTCTTTCAAACAAAAAAAATAAAAAAATAAAAAAATAAGGAATAATTTTACTCCAAAAAAATTATAATTATAATTTTTTTTTTTTCAATTTAAAATATTTTTTTCTCTTGGTAAAATGAGGGATTTTCTCCAAAAAAATGTAGTGTTTTTTTTTTTCTTTCAAAGTTTATTATGAATAATACAGGGTGACCGAAAAAAAGTTCCAGTCAAAAAATGCTTGGCAAAAATTTCCTAATCAACTTATCCGAAAAATTTCAACTGTGTCATAATCTGTGGTTCATTACTGTTCAAACATAACTCAACTTTCATATTGCTTCCACTTACTTTTTTTTTTGTGCGCAATAATTGACTTTCGCAAAAAATTGTAATTTTTAAAATCGAGCACATGGATGTATATTGAAAACTCCTTATTGACAAAGTTCGTTTAAAAAGAAGCTCGACCGATTTGAATTGAAATTCCAGACGCCACAAATCACACAAATCCAACGAGCGATCAACGGGTTTTAAATCTTGTTTACGCTCAAAACCGCGCGCTTTCTGGGAAGTTGATGGAACAACGTGGAAAAAAATACACTCATGCGAGTTTTAATGTGTCCACGTCCACCCTTTCTATTACTCACAAATTTGGCTTAAATAGTCTACTTTCCTTGCTTCAATCATGATCTAGTTCAAACAATGCTCATCCACTGTCCCCTACAAAAAAATTTCAAATTTTCACTGGAACTTCTTTTCAATCACCCTATATACCTAACCTATATAACAAATGTATTGTGGTTGACCCGGAGCCCCCTACGTACAATAGGTTTAGTGATCTGATAATAGTAAAGTTTCTAATTCTTTGAGTAAAATGCAATGAGTCGATTCCACTATTAAAGGTCTTCAAGGCCATACTTTCGTTAAATTGTAAATTTGGCCACATTCACGTACATTTGTACCTAACCTATTTGAATGTACCTCCCTAGTACCTATGTACATGTACGTATGTAAATATACCTAATCCGGTTATTCCTTCCATTCTTCAACTGCACCTGTGCGGGCTCACCGGGCTGTGCCGCAGCCATAATCAGTCGAAAATATTTGTTTCTTCTTACATTGGTAACCACTGGCGCAGGTAGACTTCGGGGGTGCACGAAGCGAATTTTCCATCTATTACTCATTGTGAGCTTTGTTTCACTCTCCAAGTCTCCATACCATCAGCCACACAGCACACACCACCACATTCGCCTCGATTAAAAACGTAAAATTCAAATCGATCGTCGCTTTCTACTTGTAGCGCATTACCAAGTTCGTTCCTCTCAGCGTAGCTGGTTGCCTTACTCCCTCCGCCCATCATCATTCAACCCTTTACCTCTCTTCAGCTCCGCGATGTCTATCTCACGTCCTACATTCATTATTACAAGTCCGGCTGCGTGTGTTTGTGTGTGCACTGTGCACCGCGTACTATAGCCGTACTCAGTACTGTATACAGCTTCCCCTTCCGATAGGTTGTCGCAACATAAGCAATAAGCAAAGCCTGAGCTCCCACACGAACGCCGAAGTGTACTCTCGACGGCGTACGCAGTTTTCAACAACGATGGTAGAAGCAATGTAACGTACTACTTTTTTACATTTTATTTTTCACCGTACATAATTCTGTCTCTCTCTCTTTTCACTCAAAGTGATACAGTATAATGATTCAGACGTCGCTGTGAGATCCAGCTACGGTATTGGTATTTGATGACGCCGCTCTGTTGCCGTTGTTTGATGCTGTACATTCGTCTAAGGGCGTTCTTAGGCATTCAAAAGACCCGCTGCTTTTTTTAAAAATTTATTTTACAAGTGAATTAATAATTACTAGTTTTTAGGCTTATGAATAACCTTTTTTTTTTCATAAAAATACAAAATTGGTCTGAAAAGTACGGCTTTACTACGGCCCGGATTTACTGTTTGGTGATATCCACATGCATTTAATTGCTACATCAGTTCGGTACGAGTATCATTCATAACAATTAGTATATTATTTTATAATATCTCAGTTTTTTTGATAATTTTATCTCGTAATTCTTTCACACGTACGGTATAAAAGTTCGTTCGAGTAAGTTTTTTTTTTTATCGTGAACGGTAAACGTTCGATGTTAACGCAATTTGGTAACCATTGATTGATTCGTGACGCGTTCGTAATATTTCGTACGTACTCGTCGGGTAGGAATGTTTTCTTCGCTCCTATTCTATTCGTAGAATAGAACCATGATTGTTGTATTCTGTATTTCTGTATTGCATTACAATGCTTCTTTCAATAGTTCTCTCGTCGTCTCTGCCACGTCATCTCTAATTTTTAGAGTAGAGAATGGCGAAGTCGTAAAATCTTATTTATTTTTTCGTGTACGATGATTAATTAGCATCATGTGCTCAGTTAATAAGAGGTATTATCATCATTATTTTGCTCGAATATCTTATTATCGATTATCGTTTTTCGAGTTACGTATTCGTCGATCGTCGAATGAGTGCGACTGCGAATGCAAAATCGCAACTTACGAAATACGATACGATTAGCGGAACGTGTGACGTCACGAAGGCGGTGTCTGATCCCGATTATGATTAATTGCCCTTTTTTAAAACTGTTATCAGCATAGTTGATTATCCAATTTAACTCTCCTATTGTTCGCTTCAGCGCTTGGTCAATTCCACGAAGCACCTAATGACTTCGGAATAGAATCGTGCTATTTAAGGTTTTTCGTTCGTTTTGATACCACGAAAGTTGGCGTAGAAATTTTTACCATGATTATATCATCTTGTGTCTTGACATATAATTTTTAAAATAATTTATTTAATTATGTACGTTCAAAGGTAGAATTCAATTATGAAAATACAATCGTTCTGACCTATAACCTCCAGGTCGATATTGAATGATTCGTTCAATTAATAAGGGCCTATTTTTTTATGTGTATCGAATTAAGATTACTAAGTACAGATGATGGTGCAAAATCGTATTTCGTTCGTTCGTTTGTTTTGTACGTACATTACAATAATACGTTTTTTTAGATTTCCTGGTTGCACTTGAAAGTTGCGTTGTCATTATTCAGTTTTTAAGATGGGTATCAAAATTAAAATTTTTGTTGTTGATCCTGTTCCATCGTTGTTCAAATATTCTTCGCGATGTGTTTTGCAAAGGTCGAATTAGGAATTGATAATTTTCGAAAAAAAAATCGCCATTCGCGAAAAAATTGCGATAAATTCTAATACACTTGATCAAAAAAAGTAAACTAACAAAATATTATCTCTATTCGCGTACGGTCATGGTCATTTATCATCCTCAAAATACCACTCTGAAAATAGACAAAAAAGGATAATTCATGTACTTAACTTCTAGTACCTTACCTCGCTTACCTACATATTCTTCGAAAAATAAATCGGTAATATATTCCCTTCCGGTCACCTTGAAGAAGAAAGACTGCTGTTCCATTAAACGTTTTCTAAAGTTTCTTGTAAAAACTCTGATTTGAAAGTCACCAGATAACGTAAAGTGTAAAAAAATACATCGAAAATTTGGAATAAAAGAATTTATGTGTAATTCACCCTTTCGCAAATTTTATTTCCTATTTTGAATTTTTATGAAAAAAAAAAATTGAATTTTGAAAGCAGGACGACCAACTCAGTACTCAAATTATCTACTTACCTTATGTATATATTTGTAAATTATTGTTAGGAATTTTATGAAAAACGAAAACTATGTAGCTAGAAACAAATTTAATCTACTGCTAAATCATCATCAGAGGAAAAATGTTCTTCTGTGAATAAAAATTCAAATTCGAAACGATATTTTTTTTGGGAAGTATTATCGAAAAATTAGGATTTGGTCATAGGTAGCGATCTTGATAAAATTGGATCAATAAAAATGAAAAAAATGTATCAATAAACGCACTGAATGACTTTTGTGGTGGTTAGTGTCTAAATAAAAATGGTTTAGTGAATAGTGATTGTCTTTTTCCTCCCTACCCTGTTACCTATCTTGCATGTTGTATGATGACGGATTTCCTTAATTTCCCATATAAAAAGTCGAAAGTTTTTATCAATTCGCACATTCCGTAATTATCCACCTAGTTCATCATTCACATTCCTGCAAATTAATAATGAAGTTGAAAATTAACTAGGTACATCTATATACATACATGTCTGTATTACTCACTGGTTTTATTAAAAAGCTACATACGAACGTACCTACAACTAAATATACCTACATACATTGTTTTATCAAAGTTTACGTTTAATTGTGTCCCTGTTTTTAGGGTGATAAGGTATTTTTTAAATGCTTATTTTTTTCGCCTTGAAGAATCATTCGTAGATAAATATAATTTACCTAGTTTTTAATTTGATTAAAAAAAATCACGTTATTAATTATTATTTTTTCTGTTTGATTTTTATAGAAAAGAAATGGAAGCCGATGACATCGAAGATGGCGAAATATTGGAGGATGAGAGTAATTCGAACGAGCCCACGTTTCCAAATAAAGAATTACCAATCATACCAAGCAATAAAGACTACCCCATGCCAATTCCGAATAAAGACTACCCTATGCCAATCCCAAATAAAGACTTTAGCGCATATGATAGTTTCGAACAAAAAATTCATTTCGAGGTGAAAAACTCCTTTGAAGAATTTTTCGCGCAGCAGAAAGAGAAAAGAAACCATCGCCATGAATCTCATAAGAATTCGAGACGAGATCGGTCTTCGTTTTCTGATATACCGAGAAAACGCAGACGTATGGATGATGAAGATGGGTGTATCAGGAACGACAAGATGTATTATGAAAAAGTAAAAATCATTTTTTAAATAAATATTCCATTCAGTACCTACCTGCAGATATGACGGATGGTAATCTTTTTTTTGCAGAATAACAAATCTAACTATGAAGTTTCGGGGATGAAGAACTACGATGACGTAGGCAGCGACGATGAAATGATTTTTGTGTTAGGAGGTTCGTTGAAAGATGATGAAAAACGGAATATACCTATGAGGAATGAAATGCCCTATGAATTTTCCAATAATTTAAATGATCCAATGATGTATTCTAATGAAGGTGGGTTAATGGGTTTTTCCCTTTTCTGAAGAGATCGTTTTCAAGGGTAATAAACTCGTGAATAAAGAAAAGAAATAGGCGCACCTATACCTTCTTTTTTTTTTTAAATTAAATATAGGCTTTCTACTTTGATCCCTTTTCATGCTATTATTATTACGTATTATTTTATTTTTTTGTACAAATAATGATTAATAAAGGCGTCTTCTTCTACAGATGAAAATGAAGATTCTCGACCTTACCACAAACGATCTCCTTTACGAAAAGATTACAAGAAAGATCGCAATCGTTCCCGAGGTTTTCCTGATCGAGGCCCTGATCGTGGTTTTGATAGAGGTCCAGATCGAAATTTTGATAAATGCTCTGATCGCGGTCCTGACCGAGCCTCTGATAGAGGACCCGAACGTTGCCAAATAGGCATGGCAAAACGACGAGGTCGGGGTGGCGGTATCGGAGGACGAGGAGGCGTAGAAATGCTTCGCAAAGGAAAACCTAGAGACAGAGACGACAATGACTCTTGCTCATTTTACAATCAAAACAAAAATCAAAGAGTAAGAAAACAGTTGGATTATTCGTCAATGACTCGAGTAGAAAACTAATTTTTTTTTTTTAGGGAAACGAACCTGTGTATTCGCATCAGTATAATAATATACCTCGTAAACTAGAAGTATGCAAATTCTACCTAAACGATAATTGCACGAAACGAGATAGGTGCATATACATGCACAATGATTTCCCTTGCAAATATCATCATACTCCAGGATTAACTTGCCATCTTAAAAATTGCAAATTTAGCCATTCGAAATTAGATGAAATTCAAAGAGCTGTTCTCAAAAAGGTATTTTAAAGATTCAAAATTGGTTCTGAAAAATATCGTAAATCATTAACCTAATATTTTCTTTTAATAGTACGCAGATATACCCTGTAAAGAAATCGACGACCAACAACGCTTTCACCGAGAAAACAGCGGAAATTCTACGTACTCGGCTCATAAAGAGAAGAGAGACACGGCCAATGCGAATAATTTAAATTCTCGAATACCTTCTTTATTCGAAGTGAAAATACCAGTACCGCCGGAATTTCGTGCAGATGAAGAAGGAGGCTCCACTCCTATGCCTTCTCCTCAAAGTGCTTCGCAATTGTACGACGATGATGAAAAGTGAGTAATTCCGCCTTCATTGTCACAGATAGGCTAAGTATATTCGTCCATTGGGGTAAACTTTTTTTAAATTTGTCATGTGTTCAAATTAAATGAAATACTTTAAACATTATTAATGAATTTTTTCATTTTAGTGGCATAACCCACAACGATAGACATACAGAAACGACTTCTGACGGAGAAGAAACTGACAGAAAACTAAGCAATGAAGATCATAGTCACAAAAGTCACCATAGAAAAAAGAGTAAAAAAAGTGATGATTATAACAGTGAAGGTGAAAAAAGAAAACATTCGGAAAAGCGTAAAAAACATTCGAAAAAAGAAGACAGAAAATCGGACAAGAAAAAGAAACACGCTCAAAAACAAGTAGATAATACTTATGCGGACATGTTCCCAGAACTGGAAGAACCTCCTTGGGATATTGATTTCGATAAAGAAGACGAACCCAAAGAACAAGGTTTGCAAAAAAATCTTAAGAAAGAACCATTCGAACTGATACTTTTCGAATTGAACGAGCGACTCAAAAATTATAAAATCAATACGGCTGTTCGAATGGTTACCTCAGCAGTAATGATTTTAGAAAATTGATCATTATGTTAATAATTTTGTTTTGTTTTTAAAGCATCAACTGTAGCTGTTGAGTCTATTGCAGTTGCTACTGCTACTGCTGCTGCTGCTGCTACAACTACTACTACCGGGACAACTACCATCACTACTCTTTCTCTTGCCAATGTGGACGAACAACGAAGTCCGAAATATGAACAAAAAGAAGCATCAGACGCGTTATCTCACCTACCTAAAAAACAACAAGAATTATTCTTAAGAATACAGCAGCACCAAAAAGAAGCTGAAGCTAGTCAGGTATGAAATGAACCGAAAAATTATTTTACGATTGTCTCTTTTTAATTTTTATGATTTTAATCGATTGATTCCAACGTTTTTTTATTTTTTAGAATGCTAACCTCGGTGAAAAAGAAGATGAAGAAGACAGTAAACCAGATGTAAATTGGTACTCCAGTGATGAAGAAGAGCCGGAGAAACCTGAGAATTCGTCTGCGTTAGCTACTATTTTAAGAACAATTAAAACTAACTCGAATAACGTTCCTAGCCATGAGAAATCCGATGATTCTAATACTGTAAATACGTATTTTCCGGCTACTTCCTCGTCAACGCCGCCACCTACTCAAGAGACTGATTCTGTGGTACCTATGATTTATTTGCATTTTGACGATGGATTTAATGAGAAAGCGAAGATACTAATTTTTTATCTTTTTTGCAGATGGTTGATGCCTCGCAGCTGGCAAATATTAATATTAGCGACGAAGTTACTCAATTATTGACGTCTATTATGAAAACTGACACGTCCACTAATAATCAACCAGGTGCTTCAGATTCGTTACCGTCCAACAGTGATAAAGATGATCGACCGTTCTCACAAACTAGGTACTTGAATGGTTCATACGACGATTTTTTTTCGAGGCGAGACATATTCAAATTTGATTTTTTCATGTACAGAAAACTTTCGGAAGATAAAAGTTATCAAGTTGCACGAACAGCGAGCAATGCAGTTCCTTCTAAAGAAGACGTAGATTTACGATATCTTAACGCGAACAGTATATTAAATACTGCTTCATTGTTCGCTTCCAGTAGCGAAGAATCGAATCCAAATAATGATATTGATTTCCGAACGTTACCGTTTAAACCAGTTCCTATTCACGATGCTGCCACTGAAATCAATGCTTCAATAACCGCTCATCCTCCGATGGAATATAAATTAAAACCGCTATCGTTTATATCTCGTGTAAATTACGCTTCTATGACGGACGTAGCTAAAGTAAATACCAACGCATCAGTTTCTATAACTCAATATTCGAACAGACATACTAAAATGGATCTCTCTTTTTCAGGTATGCACCAATGATCCTCGTTTCAAAAGGAAAATAATGAACGTAGCAAATGCTGACAATGTGGAAAATTCTCATGCTACTCCGCCGCTCATGACCCAAGACCCACGTCAAGCTTTACCTCTAAAATCAATGAACGAAGCGCATCGAATTGATCCTAGATTAGCAGATCCTCGTAAAATGGACAGATTTGATCCAAGATTTGATACCAAAAATACTATTCCTAATTCTAAACTCGATCAAAGACCCGATCCAAGAATGATGGAACCTAAAATGCCTGACAAAGAACAAGTTCACCCAATTATGGATTTTCGTGATCCTAGACTTAAATCTTGCATATTTCCTGAAATGCCTATGCCTTTCCCTATGATTTCACCATTACATCCACCAATGCCCGAAATGATGCCAATGCCTCTCAGAAAAGAAGACCCTAGATTGAAGTATAGAGCTAACCAAAAGTAATGTTTTTATTATTATTATTATTATTATTATTATTAACGCGCGGTNNCGCGAGCTTTTTTTTTTTTTTTAATATGTTTTGTGTAAGTTTTTATGTACAAATTGATTTGTTTCGTCGATGTATTTTACTTTATAGGATTTTTCTGTACGATATCTAATGAAGTGTATGATGTGATGGTGTTTTTTGTGGTTAGCTTTACGAAAGTTTCGCAGGTTTATTTTCTCTATTTTTGGTTTCAAAAACCAATATTTATCAGTATCAATGTTATTATTTCAACTGATGTAAGCCCTATTAACATTCCAATTTGGAGGTTGGAAATTTAATTTGAAATTTTTTTCAGTGTAAAGAATCGAATTCCAAGATGTATTGTTTTTTGACTCGTAAGTAAAAATACGTTCATCTTTTTATTCGAAAGAGATACTTATTATAAATTTGATTTTGTTTGTAATTCTATTTTGCGTAAATTTAATACAGTTTTATTAAATACCTATTTACTACTGATGGATTTATTCAATTTATTTTTACTACATATATTTTCAAAAACCAATATTTTCTTATACTTTATGAAACATGTTGAGTGTAAGCACTTGTAAAATTAGTATCAATTTATGATTAAATAGTTTAATATAATCCACAAACCTTATTTTTGAATATCACTGGATTTTTTTCTTAAAAAACTTCATGTCTTCTGAACAAGGCTTATTCGTCAAAATGTAAAATTTTCTGGTAAAACTTACTTTTTTAAATTTTGATTTTTTATTCTTAACGTGTTTAGTTGCTTGTTGATGTTAATACTTCAATTATTGTGTTTAAGATTTCAACTTTTTAGTTTTTAGTTTTTTTAAATTTAGTTTTACTTATTTATTGTGTTGTCCTCCCATAATTTATTTAAATTATTTTCTTTTCAAATGAAAAATGTTATTTCTTATTGCCTTTTTTGATTAAACATTTTTATTATTTTCGAGTACCTGATCTAAAATAATAAGTTGAATGTGAGTGTACGTTTTCGATAACGCCACTTAAGAATTGAAGGTGTTTCTTTTATTGTGATGAAAGATTAATACCGTACGATCGAAAAATTAAAGTAGACCCTCGAAAAAAGACGCATTAAAACAATGGAACTCCTTCTCATTTGAAAAAAATCATTAGGATTACCTACGAATCAGTCAGAAAATTGCTATTGGTCTTTCAATCATACTGATGGAGTTTTTTTTTTTTTTTATCTGCGACCATTCTAGGTTCTACTCTAACGTTAGTTCGACGACGCTTCCACCTTTGGTCTTCCGAATAGGCTTCAAATCTTCAAATGAATTATTATTTTTTTTTTTAAGCATTGGTATGTTGATGATTAAAATTAGGAATACTTTATTATCAAATATTTTTTATTCTCACGAAACAAACACAAAAAGTAACATACTTAAAGAATACCCATTTGCTAACAAAAAATAAATGAATAAAAACCTTTCGACTGTAATTTGATACTGATATGTCATTCGTTCCAGAATGATTATTCCATCGTTATAGAATTGTGCGTGATTACGTATTGAAGAAACAATTTGTATAATTTGAATATTGAATAAAATCAGTAGTATTTAAAACAGTGTGGACTAGATTGCGTAATTTCTAAATTAAAACGAATGCAGGGTAAAGCAGAGGTCGGCCGTTTTTGAAACGAAAAATCAATTTCTGAGATCCAAATGGCATGAAAATGTTTTTCTTCCATTTAAAAAAATTTAAAACAGTACACGGTAAACAAACAGCTGCACTAGAAAGCTAAAATACTACACAATATACACAACAAAAACAAGGAAAAAATACATGACTTAGAAAACATATGACCAGATAAAATAAATCCTAATTTAACTAATCATATGATACACAAGTTAATTATCAAACAAGATTGGTTCGTACGATATGTACACGTAAGTAGTTGCAAATTTAGTTACTGAATCGCTGATTCGCTGACCAAACACTTTGTGAGGACTTGATTAAATTCACATAAGTGTCGGCGTTGTATAGCTAAGAAGAAACAGCGGTTGAGCTCAATTGACGATAATTCTCCAACAACTGAGTATCGGTCAAAGTTGTTGAAAACAGAGGAGTCTGCGTAGCTGTGGTTGTGTTCGATGCAGCGGTTGCCGTCAATGTAAATGCCGATGGTTGAGCTGATATGTATATCGTATCAGAACACGCTGCCTGCTGTACAACATTCGGTGATAATATTGCTACGGAGTTAATAGTCGTCAAATTATTATCTTCGAGCTAAAACGATAAAAAATTTATAATAAATGGCAGGAGTTGAAAGGGTTTCGAGTAGGTACTCGACTAATCTATATACCTGCGAAGTTGTATTAATAGTGGTATCTTGTGCGGTTACTTGAGGATTAACACGAACTCTGTGTCTTATTTTATGAGTATTGAGGAATTCTTTTTTTACAAAACCTTTTTTACAGATTTCGCATTGGAATGGTAGTTCTTCAGTATCGTCGGTGCTGTGGTTGGCTTGATGCATCATGAAATAATGTTTAACGATGAAAGATTTACCTACAGGAAATGAGAATTTTTCCATGACACTGAGTTGCAGAACAGGAGCCAACGCAAGTTGAAAACGTACCACAAATTTCGCATTCGTATGGACCAGTTATACCGTGTGTTTTCCTATGCTTATGCAGATTATCTTTACGACTAAATGTTTTACCGCAAACGTTACAGGAATGTGTCTTTTCTCCGGTATGAGCCAATGTATGCCTAAACAAATGCTCCTTACGACTGAATGATTTGCCACAGCTGCCACAAACGTAAGGTCTTTCTCCTAAATACATATTCGATTATCATTCAGTGTTGAAAATATGAAAACACACGCGTATTTTTATACGCGAAACTTACCTGAATGCAATTTACGATGTTGGAAAAGATGTTCTTTTTTACGAAATGGTTTCTCACAAACGTCGCATTTAAAAAATTGATCATTATTAGCTACTTTTCTAGAGCTTTTTGGGGGATTAGGATTATAAATGGAATTAACAGATTGTATTACTGACGTAGCTATGTTCTGCTGAGGTATACTCGTCACACTCGAGGAAGCAGGCCTAACGATAGTATGATTACATATTTCATTCGGACTGCTCAATAATTTACCGCAAGTACCACAACTGTAAAAAAAAAAATAAAGTTTATATAAGTTTCGCTAGATTAGATTAGGCTAACTTACCTTTTCAAATTGTCAGAATGATCTTTGGTGATATTGACTTGCATTACGACATCTTGTACTGTTGAATTAGATGTGATTCCTGTTTGAGTTGAAGCTACTATGGAAACTGGTATTGATGTTTCATTAAATGTAACACTTCCCACGGCTGAATTCGATTGCAGTATTTTGTTCACGTTGATGTTACCGTCTTCATTTATTTCACACTAGAAATACCAGAAATTTATTACTTGACAGCGTAAAATTGGTTTTATTAGGTAAAAAAAAATACCTGCAAAGACTGAATAACATTGGTGGCATCTTTTTGATGAACCATTGTATCACTGTTACCGGTAGGTATGGTAACATTGTATCGCTGACTATTAGCGTCATTCACCACTGCCATTTCTGTCTGAAATAATATACAGGGAATTATTTCATTGATTCGTAAGATATTGGAAGTTAATTGAAAATGTTATACCTGTAAAGGTAACTTGAATTGTTGTATTCGAGACATATCGTTATCAGGAACTACTTGCATAAGACTAGATAAATTATCGACATTGACAGGAACGACCGACGACGGCACACCGTTCAATTTCAACGGTACTGTACATTGTAAAGGGACTTGTCGCGGTTCTTCGCCCATTCTACTGGGTAATGTCATCAGAGCAATAACTCGTTTATCTGCCTCATTTTCGGTAGTATTTTGATACATGTTAGGTAGATTAGAGACTTGTCCGGTGGAATGACATTGGAGCTCTGGATGTTGTAAAGGAGAGCTTTTTTCCACTAAGGATATTTGAGGTTGTACATCTTTAACGTAAACTGGTAGCTGTGAAGTAATTTAACGTGATTATACTTCACAGTTCACACGACAGGGCTAACATACTCGATAAAATTGGTAATTTAAGCACCTTGTCTGTTTCTTTGCCGGTACATTTCAACGATAAACGGAAGCTTTGCAACATGGATTCTGCCTTCAAACAAAGTTGTCGAAAATTGTCAAATTCGTCTAGTTTATCTGCGCAATTATTACAAATCATTTTCGGTAGAAGATCGTTGTCGAGAACCTAGTAAAACAATAAAAGCATAGTATGATTTATTTGAGCAACTCGAATTTGTGACATACGAAAAAAGGTGCAGTCGAAATGAACCACATGATCACGCATGTGATGACTGCTATCGAGAATGTGCTAATTCTTTGATTTAATTAGTCTCTTGTTTAAGAGAGTACGAACAAAACTTAATAAATAGCTAAGATAAGTTCGTGATTTCGTGTATAATAAATTTTAGAGGGGTTGTTATTAAACAGAAAAGAAACCCCTACCTTCAGAGGGAGACATTTTTTAATCTTAGTGGGGAGTTGTCTTCGGCGTCCTTCTTCCTTGTAAATATGAATTTTAGTTCCTTCCGTTGAAGTGCACAAGCGGCAGAGTTCGTAATAATTTACTCGTTTGTAACCGGACATGATAAAATATTACGATTATTTATTTTAAAAGTTGAAAATTGACCATTAAAAATATTAAAATTATTAATCACATCCCACTACTTCACCCCACTCCGTCGCCATAACGAAGTTGTTTGTTTGTCTTTTTTTCGTCACAAAGATACTCGATTCTGATAGGTCAATTGATCAATAATTAGCGAATACTTGTGAGTATTTTTGGCACTACAAATTTTTGATTTATAAATACTCGGTAGAGAGCGCTTCAAATATTCACAAAAGAACGTTAGAAGAAGCAATAGATGGATTTTTCAACTCTATTTACATTTTTTTTTAATCATCAGTCGTTGTCCTTTATCACTAAAACACTGCATTGTGCAAAAATTGTTTTCTCTTGTTTTTTTGATGGAAAGATGGAATATGATTGAGTATTTTATTGTACATGCTTTAATTTATTGTAATTTGTAACGTATCAATCTCTTCACGAAGCAAGAAAATCCGGAATACCAAAGTGAAATACTGTATTACGGTTCTTCATTTTCATTTAATTTTCACATTTTTCATCATAGCACGGTGAATAATTAATACATTACGTAGGTACAAATAAATTAATATTTATTTGACTCATAAAATTTCGAAATGTATATTCTATAAAAGTAATTTTTAAGTACATTCCTTATTCAAATTGCATTTAGTAAAACTAGACAAAGGTTTTGATCTAAAATAATGTTCGTAATTTTCGAATTCTCGATTTAAAAAATTGAAGAAATACTTGATTAAAATAAATATCTTAAAAAAAAGCACAACAGTACAAACTTACATATTAAGCCAACAAAGGATAAGAAAAGACCACTTTTTAAGTAGGTAATGAAACACGACTAAAACATTTAACATTAAACAGTAAATCCTTGCACACCATGAGTTACTCTATTATCAGGAGGTGGATATTTACAACAACACGATGCACTTACTCCCAGTAAAGCTATACCTAAAGATAAACCAGATAAAGCGTACAATACACCTCTTATTAAATCCAAGTATTCCGGCTCTAAATCAGGAAACTGATCCATAATCCATAAAGCACACGTTTGCATTACGCTGAATAAGCTTAAAACTACGTAGCCAGAAACATAATTTCGATTTGGCAACCATTGCCATTCTTGAAATCGTAGACAAGGGAACCCTAATAAAAGTGAAACAAATCCGGAGAGAAGGCTAAAACTAAGCTCATAGCTTTTACCCCTCATTGAGATAATGTGGAGACAAAATAGACAACTAAGTGTACCGCTAATTAGTAATGTGACAGCTGAAGAACGTAAAGTGCACAGTGGTATGGTTTGCTTTTTCACTTGTACCCATGCACTTTTACAGGACGACGATGTCGATCTATCAGCAGCGATGGTGAAAGCATTTCTCAAAGTGGAATCCAACTCGAACGAATGCGACGCTGTTTTTTTATAAATTGGTGAAATCACGGCGGTGTTTCTTTGCGAGATTAGAGGTCTGGAAGATGAAAATGAAGAATTTGAATCGTATGGTCTTCGTAAAAACGATTGATTGCTTCTTCTGGAACTATAAACGTCGGCGTCACGTTCGCGTATTTGAAATGGAGATACAGATCTAATGTTACGATACACAGAAGGCTCTGTGAAATTATGAAAGCTTTTGCTCCTAGTAACACCCGGGTGATAACTCAAACCAGAGGGTAATTTCGCTACGTTACGTTGCTCCAGTAGCCTCGGATCTTCATACCTTTGCTTACTCAAACTTAGAAAGGATTTACTTCTATGGATGTTCGTCGGAACGTGATTATTTTCTATGAAAGAACTTTCAATATTTCTCCCCGGCATGCTAGTGGATCGACTTCGAATCAGCGTATTTCGTCTACGAGGTAATTTTCGTCCCGAAGGACTGCATATTACTTGCGGTTTAATTTGTTTTTTCGGTGTCGAGGTCAGTCTGGAACAGTCTTGTTTCAAAGATGCAGTCTCAATGAACGAATCTCCGCTTATGGTTTCATAACGTGATTTATGCATAGGATTTCCGGTGAGTCGACTAGCTCGAGGTTCGATGGTAGGAATACGAGCATCTTCGGTGTAGCATACGGTGAAATCGTCTAAAAATTCGTCCACGTAGGTTTCATTCTCTGATTCGTAAGATTGCCCTTTGCTGTCAAAGCTCAGCTGTGATTCTGTTTCGATGAAATCGTCATAATCGTTGTTGTACGCAGAATTTAGGTAGCAATTCGTGCGTCGATCCATCTTCTTGGTTGATTAATCTGAAAAAATTAATAAAACATTAAACGTAAATCCAATTTCGAGAAAACAATTCGATTCAAAAAATGTTCTTGATGTAGGGGTATTCCGTTGAAAACGAAGTAGGTACTAGTTTGGTAGAAATAGCCAGCATGAGATATACCAACAAGTGCATGATGGTTAGTAATTAAATAGAAATCGCTTCTATTTATACTGGTAATCTTGAAAGACTTTGAAAAAACACCCTTCTAATTAGCATAAGAATTTGAGAAATGTTAAAAGACGTTCCGACTAGAAAATTACTCAAGAAATAGATCACCCTTCACCTGGTACCGCCCATTGCTTTTGAATGCAGACGATAAGTCTCCGGTTCACCGTTCACATCTTACGCCTATCTCTTTGATTTAGATGGCTTTTATGCGGTTTTTCATTTTTTTACGATTTATTTAAACTTTGACTCTTATTTGAAAGCAATTTTAAAATTCATACTGAAATCTACATTTTTGCATTTATTAATTTTTTCTTAAGTAATGAATTATTGATTTTAATACCTACATTTTTTTAAATTATTTTTTATAAAAGTAATGCTCGTGCAAAAAAATAGTCAACTTTACATTGCAGTTGAAAAATTAAAATCCAAAGAAATAAAATTTTCATAAATAACTTGAGAAGTTGGGAGGAAGAAAAACAAGTAGGTACAGGTACTTACGAAAATTCTATGATCATTCGCAAATGCACATTTGAGAAGTATTCACCGAGCGTACAATTTTACCGAATTTTATGTCAATTTATGTAACCACCTAACACGTTTGCTGATAACATTAATGTACCGAATACATACTCCAAAAAATATCAGGTTTTGGATATTTACTATCAAAGGTAGAAGAGGAACTGCAATACGCCGGTGGTGGGTTGAACCAGCGACTGCAGCAGCTGCCTTCTTTGACAGCTGGCACGCGATTGCCATCATCGTACGGGAGCGATTTTGACGTCTCCGTATATAATGCAAATACAAAGAAGTTTTAACGGAAAAAGTACCTTCATCTATAATAGAATGTTTGGCACGAGCCATTGGTTACGTTTGTTCTTCTACGTTTCAATATACCTTCTCACATGTAAACATCGGCTGAAAATGATATTTGAAACCAGCATACTATTACTTATTAGGACTGTTTTTTTTTTTTTTTCATTGTTTAGTTCCATACCAATAATATGGTACTTTTTCTCGACATTTTTGGCTCATCGCAAATATAGGAAGCATGGCCGGTAACTCGGCACTTGCTCGGTAACTTGAGCAACATCCATAAAATTTTTAAAGTGAAAGCAGTACGCTGAGAAATTTCCGAAACTGCAAAATTTAAAGAATATGACCATTTTGTAGTACATTTTTTGAAAATCTAATTTATGCAGAAAATGAATGGTATTTATTTATTCACTTTAAAATTGATGTTTTTTTACAGTGGCGAACTAAGTGCCTCAAAAAAGAGAGGAAATTTAAAGTTTTCAATCCCAACCTCAGCCCACCCTTTATTTTGATCGTAAATTTTGTTTGGAAAAAACGAGCAACATGCTAGAAGATTCCAAGTTGCCGGCCCTGATAAGAAGTGGATGCCCCAATGTTTGTCTCCTGATTTTGAAACCAGACCGATACCTTTACCTACCTACCTATTCATGGAAGGTTTAATGATTTTATACTATACAACTATGCAGCTATTTTCAATTAATATGAAACTTCTTAATCACTTACAGTCTTCTCATATTTTGCCCATAAGTATCTAGCCAAGCTCTACCCATTCAAACATTGTCCTTCAACGTTCAAGTTTATTGAGGTAACCTTTCCAAGTAAAAATCTCTTACGAGTAAATAAATTGTCGAATTCATGCATAATTTAGTTCGTTATTTTCAAATTTATGCGGGTCAGAATTAGTTTAATCAAATATGTTCATTTTCAGACACTAAAAAAAAAAAAAAAAAAAAAAAAAAAAAAAAAAAAAAAAAAAAAAATTTTTT
>FIZV01047319.1:0-10588 GCA_900050545.1 Trionymus perrisii | reverse complement strand
TTGATCTAATTAAAAAAATAATAACAATAAATAATTAATTTTTTGAGATTTTTTTGAAGTGGAAATACCTATCTCCCAAATTTTTGTAGCAAAAGAATTCTCAATACATGTCAAGTGTGCATTCTTTGGATGTTGAATAATTTCTCTCTCGCTCTCTCTCTATCTCTCTCTCTTTTTTTTTTTTTTTTTTTTTGAACAAAAATTATCTCCATTTTATCAGAACAATTATTTTTGAAATAAAACAATTTCTCAATTTTTAAGGGGAGAAATGTTTTTATTTTGTTAAAGAGAAAAATCAAAATTTCATGGGAAAATATATCTGAATTTTCTTAGGATAACATTTTAAAATTTTTTTTTGGAGTTCCTAAATTAATTTTCCATTTTTTTGCGGATTTAGTCTTTAATATTCACGCAGGATTTTTTTTTTTTTTTAGACAGGAACTATTCAATTTTTTTGGAGAAAAAAGAGCTACATTTTTTGGAGTAATACTCATATCTATAAATTTTTTTGGATTATGGAAATTCTTCAATTTTTTCATTCAAAAAATTTCTGGATTTCCTCGAAATAAAACGTATTTTAATTAAAAGTCGAAAAATTCCTCAATTTTTTCGAAAGGAAAATGAGAAATTTTCTCAAATTCTTCAGAATGAAAAAATCTTTGGTTTTTTAAAGATTAAATATTTTTTCTTTCAATGTGAAAATTTGCAATTTTTTGGAGATTTTTTTAAATTATTTTTTTTTTGCCAAATTCTTGGTTGAAAAATTTTCCAAATTTTTTGGAATAAAAAATATCTCAATTTTTCTGAATTTGGAATTCAAACAATTTCTATTTTTTTTTAATTTTTATAATTTTGCTCTTAATAAAAAATCAATTCAATTTTTTTTTTAACAGAAAATTTTTTCAATTTTTCAAAGAAAAAAAAATGTTTTAATCTTTTCGAAGAAAAAGTCTTCAATCTTTTGGGGGAAAATTCAGAATTTGCGTAGCATAAACACTTTTTAATTTTTTTTTGGTGTACGTAACTATAGGTATTTTTTTTTATTTTATTTTTTTTTTAGAAAATTAATTTACCATGTTTTGAAGTAATAAGTTTTCATTTTCTTTTGTAGAATTTTTTTTCTTGTTTTTTCTGAGAAAGAAATGTCTCAATGTTTCAGCGAAAAAATATTTAAGTACGTATTTTTTGCAGTATGAAAATCCTTCAATTTTGTAGTATTTTGAAATTTTCTTGGAATAAAAAATATCTCAATTTTCAATTTTTTTGAGTAAGGGCAAAAAAATAAATTTTACTTTCTTTGGAATAAAAAGTACCTAATAAGTATGTAATTTTTCATAAAAGCCTACTGCTTGGAAAACTTTTCAATTTTGTGGAAAAAAAACTGTTTCTATTTTCCCAGAGAAAAGCGTCTCAATTTTTTTAAGATTTTTTTTTTTTTCTTCTAATTGAAATATTCCTTAAATTCTCAGAGGTAAAATATAGTTGGAGAAATAAGTTTTTAATTTTCATTTATAATTTTTTTTTTGTGTGAAAAAATTTGTATTTTTTGGAGTAAAAAAATCTTATTTTTATGGAGTGAGAAAATTTTACAATTCTTAGTTAATAGTAAAAATTAAAAAAAATTAAATTAAAAGGTAAGTATCAATTTCTTTGCAAATATATTTTAAAATTTTTTCAAAGAAAAAAGTCATAATTTTTAGTCTCAATTTTTTTTGGGGCAATAAAATCTCTTTTTTTTGAGTAAAAATTTTGGAGAATGAAATCATACCCATACTCAACAACCCCTCCTTTCCTTAAAAAATCGAGTTAAATGGCCGACCCTGACCCAACAAGAATATTTCAGGTCCAGAAGACCAAGAATATGATCCAAAGGTCATTACACTCTCCTACTGCGAAAAAATGGTTTAACGCAATAACCATATTCTCTTTTCAAAAATCTGTAGGCCTGGATTTTTAAAAGGTATGCTCAATTTGAATTAAAATTGAAGTCATTTATTTCGACATTGGTAGTAATTTTCAAACTGTTATTCTTCTCTTTAAAGAATTCAAGCACCTTTGTTTCTAAAGCTATAGTTAGATAGGTACTTACCGTGCATTTAATTAGTCACATCATTTGAAATACCTACCTATTTAGTGAAGTATTTACTTCCATTTTACTACACATCATCATCGTCATTATTTAGGTATATAATTTACCTACTTATTTTATTATTATAACCGAACACAATTCCAGTAATTCATATACCTAATACGTGTACTTTTAACATTAGGTAACTGAAACTCACTAATCGACATGTGTAATTCTCAGAATACCACCTTTTTTATTTTTGTTTAAAAAGTAAAATTCAATTTCAATAATAGATTCCCAGGTGTGCAGGTAAATTTACATTTCGCAGAAAGAAGAATCAAGACAATTGAATCGAGTAACCGATATAATAAGCATTTTCTCAGGTATTTGCCTATCTTTGACGTATTGGCGAATTTCTCGAACTTTTTTTTTTTTCATTAAAAAAATCACACACGTAAAAATCATAAACGATTTATCGACGTTTTCAACCATACCTATCTCGAATTTCATCCTACCTCGAATTGAAATTCTCAATTCGATGGCAATTTTACTAAACCCATTGTGAAGTCATAAGTACATTACGTGGTCGTCGAAACAGGTGAATAACGAGCGTGGAATTGAAGAAGAAAAATTGGTAATGAAATCCGCCTTCTCAATAATCACGTAAATTTGTATTCATTTGAAAGATTATCTGTGTCTCTGTCTCTGGGCTGTTCGTCCATGGTCTGTTGGGAAGTACCATACATTGAACTGGCGCCATACCGGAGAAAGCTGAGTGCGCATGGGTTGAAACTAGTTGAAGGATTTTAATTTTTTATTTTCTAGGTACACCGATATCGAGTCAAAAGCTTTGCAAAAAGAGAGAGAGAGTCCGAACAGGTCATTAATAATTTGGCATTTTGTGGAGCTGTTAAGCTGCATTGAAGAATTGCAAAATGTGTTATATTTTTATTGTCGCAAGAGTTGTAGATGGAACTCGAAATAGCAGCAACACGCGGCGTCACTTGCGGTGAATTTTTATTTAAACGAATTTGATGAAAATACAATACACACGGAGACACGAAATGTGAATAAATTAAATGTAAGTAGGAAATAGAGTTTGCAAACAGCAGACAGCCTCCTTCAGAAAGGGAGGATCTAAGTATACCGTAATAGGTGAAGTATACCTAATTTGGCATCAGCAACTACTAAATACGGAATAGAGAAGGGGAACAACTGTCAGTTTATAGCTATGTTATTCCCTTTTCGTTCGCCGTAACATTGTTTATGATACTTGCAGCAACCGCACATTTTAATAATAACCATTTCACTTTTTAATCGTCCAAATAATGTAAATAATTAGACGTAATGTAATTAATTCGAAGGTACGTGTAGTTGCGAATTTACATTGGTTTTTTGTTCATAGAAAATAATTTTTCTCAGTCGAATTTTTATTTCCTCTATTGGCTGAGCAGTGTTATCAAAAACCGAAGACAACAGGTCAGATTACCTTTCGATAGTAAATATAAACAATAGATTGCGCGCGTTGCATTTGTGGTGGCCGTGTTTTTTCGCTCTCTTAGCTCATTTTATCAGTTCCGCGAATTAAATTCTTTTTATTTGTATTTCGCCTTGCAATTTGCGTGTGTTTTATGTGAAAAATCTTGTCGAGAATGTGTATTATCGATGGTTCAATAATGCGGTATACGTTCGAATAATGCTTCGGTATTGTGATTGATAAATAATGGATGCCCCATCAAATGGGGGAAGAGATTCCCGTTTCAATTTGAATAGCTACGATATGCCGATATTGAGCGGCGAAAGTGCGTCGGAAATTTACAACAGTAATATACTTCATAATCGACCCACATCTATAACTTCGGGCTTGTCAAGATCTTCGGTATCGTTGAATAACTCCTGTGCTTCGACCGGACTACCCCGTGGAATCAAGAGGACATCGTCGGAGATGTGTTATGATCAAAATATGCAGAACAGATCCATGCTAAATGTGAACGATTGCAGTTCCGATATCATGGAAGATAGCTATTCGCCCAGTCATCAGAAGAATTCGCCTCTTTCGAATGGTAAAAAGACCAAAGGACGTGTTAAGATTAAAATGGAGTACATCGATAACAAATTGAGAAGATATACGACCTTCTCGAAACGTAAAACTGGAATTATGAAGAAGGTAAATTATATATCGAATTCACTATCAGTATTACAACGTTAGCGCGGCAGATGGCTAGCTAAAGTCTCTAAATATGTTACAATCTGAGCTCTACGTATCACTTATTCCTTCGTGATCGATATTATGCCCAAGTGTTATCACCTCAGTTCAATTTTTATTCGTAAAAAGTGATCTTCTAGTCACATCTGTGCATTTCGTCAGCTCCAGCTCTAGCTACGGTTTCTTTGAAATATCATCGCTGGTCTACTTACGCAAACAGTTCACTACATCGTGTGATGTTCGTTTCGAGTCCAAATTATAATCTTATATTGTCATTAGTACACTTTGGTAATAAATAGCTCGAAATTTTCCCCCTTACAATCACTCGTATAGTTCTTAAAAGCGAGTAAATCTTACATATGCGAGTCTTCGGTGATAAGATTATGCCACTCTTGTTGACTCATTTACTCGAAGTGACAATCGAAAATTACCAAATTATTGTACTCCTCTCGAGTATGATAACACCGTCTGGATTATAAATTTAGCCTTTATTGTTCAATTATTTCTTAACTTATCGAAGGGTACAGAGGTATGTAGATAGAGTTAACTTTCATCGAAACAAATCCGTAACATGGTCGTTGACGTTGATCCGCATACTCTAGCCAAGTACATACACCGGACGAATGCAAAACTTTCGTTAATTAGAATTAAATTCTTTTCAAATATGAAGGCGAGCTCGTTTCCATCGAAATGATATACAGTAAATTAAATCAGTACCGAGTTACTATTCGCAAATGTACATAAAAAGTAATGCTTGACCGGTGAAAGCACCGCAGATGGTAGTGAATTGTTTCTAATCCATGTTCCAGTCATATAATTAGCGATGATATTTGCAAACTGTTTCATTTATTTAATAATAAACGAGCCTCGTTAAGAATATTGATTAAATATTTATTAAAATTGAGCGTTTTTGCTACATTTACGCGTACGTAAGGTGAGCTCCGGCCGATTATCAGTACAGCTGGCCGATCGTTCGGAGTGAGTTGAATTGGCCATGAGGTTAGACGGTTCGTGTAGAGACGCCGAGAGCGAATCATCGAGGTGGTAGCGTTACGGTTTGGGTTGCGTTGCAAAGTTTGGAATTTTTTTGATTTTGTTTCGAGTTTTTTTTTTTTTTGGAGGTGAGGGTAGTGTGTTGAGTTTTTGGGGTGGGGGATTTTTTATGCAAGGGTGGATTAGTGAATATTGGTCGATTTTTTGTGTTTTGATGATTTACAAAAAAAATTAATTTCTGGCTGATGGTGATATTGAAAAAAAAATTTAAATTGATCATTATTTGATTTTTAATTTTTTGTGTTTTATAATGGAGTTTTAAAATTATTTTTTCCAAAAAGATTAACTAGATTCATTGATCGAGTCGATATAAAATGAATGACTTTTTGATAAAAATGTATCGATTTTTTGAATTCAAAATAATTATTTGATTGCAAATTATTGCCAAGTTTTTTATTCATCGCTCAGAATAAACCGAGTAAATTTGAAAGTTGAAACAATTTTTCATACACAAATTTATCATGTCAGCCCTTTTAAAATTATTATTTTGTCTAATACGGTGTCTTTGTTGGAATTTTCGAATTTTTAATTCGTAAAAGATTTCTTTGTCAGAAAAGAAAAACAGGAATTTTTTCGGAAACGGTACGAAAATAAAAAGATCCCTCCCCTCCAAAAAAAGTAAAAAATATATATTTTTTAAAACTGGAATAAAATAGAAAATGAAAAATTTTCATTTTTGTTTCCAAAAAATCAAGATTTCCCTTTTCTAAAAATAAGAGATTTCTTTCTCAGAAAAGAAATAATTTTTTTAAATAAATTGAAATGGAAAGCGAAAAATGTGAAATTGCAAAAAATTTCATCAAGTACACAACTACACATGTCAAAAAACGGTTCACAATTTTAATAGAACTTTCGTTGAACTTTAAAATCTCAAATTTTGAGCGAGGATATCAAATGTTCAAAAGTATATTCCACTTGCTATGTTAGTGTTCACTAAGGTCGTAATAAGAATAATTCAAGTGCTTTCACTCGTTAGGTATGGTAAAAATCTTGCTTTTCAGCTCAAAATTGGTGATGTTTTCATGTTATGACGATTTTCAAAATTTTATTTTCATCTTTTGTTTTGTTGAATTCTTGTAGTATTTTTCAGGTTATTCAATTTTATGATTTTTTTTTTTTTCAATATAGATTTTTAATTTCTTGCAATTTTCAACTTGAAAATTTTTTGGTTTTGGCTTTAGCTTAAATTAAAAAAAAAATTCCGTCGTTGGAATTTTTTTCGAATTTCAGGTTTTTATTAGTCAGGTATAATAATTTAACTAATGACTTGCTTAATTTTTTGATAGGTAAATTTATTTCTTCAGTATTTTGTTTAAAAGAAAAGATTAATTACGTTTAATGATTTTTAAAGGTTTCGTCAAATTGATTAATTTTTAAAAGCTTCATCAGAGTTTCTTCGGTTACCAATTTTTTCGATTTCTGATTCCCTTCTGCTTTTAATTTTTTCAGTTTTTTCCTGATCTCATTTTTTTAATCGTAGAATTAAGTATACTTTCAATTTTGGTTTTTCTACAATTTTTTTCAATTTTTTGCTGGGTATGTTTTTTTTTCAATTTTTAGTCATTTGATTTTTTTCAAATTAAAATTATTCAATACTTGGTTGGGCAATTAAGAAAATGATTATCAGAATTTTTCAATAAATTTGACGATCAAATTATCAATTTTTTCAAGCCTTGAATTTTTTCAGTTTTTTAGTAATACATTTTCAATTTTTTCAATATTTAATTTTATTATAATTTCTAATTCAAGTTCGGTTTTCTTCAATTTTTAATTCTTCTTTGATTGCTAATTTTTTTCAGTCATGGGTACATCCTTCTCACTCTTTTCAATTTATTTTTCAATTTTAAATTCTATTTCCATTTTTAATCACTTTCGATTCAATTTTACTTTATTTCGTTTTTCAATTCTTTTAAATTTGTAGGTTTTTAAAATTTTATTAGATGTTATTTTTAGTTTAAGTTCAATTTCTTCATTTAATTTTTTTTTTCTTTTTCAATTTTCAGTCATTTTTGATTCAATTTTGATTTTTTTCAATTTACCGCTGTTTCCTTTTTTTTTTCTAACCGCATCGAATTTTTTTCAATTATTAAACTTAATTGATTAATGCATATTCATGGCTTGATAATTTTGAAAACTATTTGCTACTTTTCGAAGAATATCAGAAAAATGTCAGCGTTACAAATAGTTTTTCAAATTTCCAGTCTTTAAACCGTTTTCACGAATTTTCAATTCATTTTTTTAAATTTTAATTTTTTCTGTCACCCACGTTACAATTTAATTTTTCTTTACTGTTTTTAAATTTTCTTTTTTGAATATTTAGAAAATGAGAAAAAAAATTGCTTTTAGGTATAGGTACCTTTTTTGTGCTTTTATTTGTTTGATCTTTTAAATGAAAAGTGGAAAAAATTACTACCTACTTATCTCAAGTTTTGATAACGAATTCCAATTAATATTGCTGTAACGCACAACCTTCGTGCCTACGTAAATTTATTCAACATCAGAGGGTCGTCAGATTTGAAATTTTTTTCATATTTCTGGAAACACGAGTTACGAGTACACGCGTATACTTGGTATTCTTACGAGAAAAAAAACACACGCGTTCCGATTAATCTGCTCGTATTTGTTCTAAAAAAGGACACCATTCGCAGAATTCGAGATAGAAGTATTTTTCAAAACATCACGTAACTCGGTTTATTATTTTGCGCAAAAAAAAAAAAAAGTGGAAAAAACCATCGAGAAGAAAAAAAAACTGTAACACGCATGGAAACCTCATCATCAATTTATTAATCGTATACGTATTAGTCATTTAATCAAAACGACGTCCTCGAAATGGTCGGTTTAGATTTTTGTGGGGCGATGTGACGAATTTCGGTCGAAATTATTAATACAGAATAAATGTTTAGAAAAATGAAACGCTTTGCTCTCGAAAATGTTACCGCGAAAAGAACAAATAAAACATTGGCTTAGAATAAACAACAAATATCCCATATGAGCAGTTGTAATCTGCTAAGTAAACATAGCGTAGCCATTTTGTACCCCGTATGCAATGTGTGAGTACAAATTGAAAATATTTAGCCCACAAAAGTACTGATTAAAATTATATTTCAAGTTTTACATCGCCGCGAATTGGACCGATTGTGGATGCCTTCGGTGTACACATGTTTGCTTTATAATTTCTATATATGCGAGATGGTTTCTCGGAGACTGCGTAGGATGCGATGCTCATTCATGCCAAATTCCAGCCAAATTGTTATCATTATGTTTTTCTATACATGTAAAGATTTTATTCGGAAGTTATGTGGCGGCAGAGGCCATTTTTAATTACTCGAGCACATAGGGAACAAATGGTGTGAAAATTTTCACTCCACTCTCGAAAACTTCACTTACCTTTACGTATAATAATATATTATAAAGGTGACTCGAAAAAAAGTTGAAATTTTTATACTCGTATATCGCCAACGGTTGCTCTGATTTCGTATAATTCGTATAAACGAGATGCAGCCTTTTGAATATTTATTATTTTTTAATTTATACGCCTGCCGGTGGTATCCGAAACTGTATAATTTTTGTAAAACCAACCGAGAGAAGCGAACAACTGAAATTAAATTCGATTAGTGAAATTAAATTGATTAATTAACATCGTTTGGTTAAGAGGCGCGAGATTCCAGATGGAGAAGAATGCCAACCAAAAGGCTCCATTTTTCTCTCTTTTTACTGAGAAATAATCTTACAGTACTAGTAGGTCGAAAAGTTGAGAGGTTCGATTCAAGTGGAATTAATTAGATTTTTCATTCGTTTTTTTGCAGCATTCGAAAGGATGATATTTTTTTATTAATTTTCTTCAGTTGTGTCTTTCTTTGTGGAGTATTTTGAATTTTACGCAGAGGTATTATTGTTTTTCACCAGGGTGGATTAATTTTTTTTTGTTCGGTGTCAGGGCATATTTTTTAAATGAAGGTATACAATGTGCTTGTATTGGTGTAAATTTATCAGTTTCTTGATGATTGAAAAATATTCGATTTCTAATTGTTTTTTTTTCACTTGGATACATTTTTTTTGTTCGATATCTAGGTTATAATTTTTTTTAAAGAGGAAGGTGAGTAAGTACATATTTTATAGGTAAATTTGAAATGAAAATTTTCAAATTTTTTGTTAATGTGAAAATTTTTTACAATGATGAAAAAAATTGAAATAAATTTTTCTTAAAAATTTTTATGCAAAAAAAAAGACAATGATCGATGATTTTTGTTCGTGAAAAAAATCTGAAAAATAGGTACGAGAAGCAATCAAGGTCGCGTAGATTTTTTTTTTTGAAAATTTTAATTGATAAATAAATTGAGAATTGTCTCTGGACTTCGAAACAACATTTTGAAAATTTCATTCACCCTTTTCTCTAAATTTAGCTTTTGTCAAATTGTTCCTATAAATTTTGAAAATTAATATTTACCTTGAACTTTCAAAATGGGAGCTGAGTACAAAAATGTATGCAATGAAGAAACAACATTTCTATTTTAGGGAAAATGGGTCCATATATTTTCCCCTTGATAAGTCCGTCTGTGTGAAATTTTTATTTAATGCATAAATAATTGAAAAGCGAAGAATATAACGTGAGAAATGCCTGATGAGAATTTTTGTAACAGTTTTTTTAATTTTTTTTTTTTTTTTAATGAGATTTTCATTTCAATTTTTTACCCAAAATGGTTTTTGTAAAAATGTTGCGGATTTTTTTTTCGAATTAAACTTTCAACGAGATTTTTTCCAAAAGGTTTATTAGTAATTTTCTGAGCAATTTTCATTTCCAAAGAAATGTGACATTTAAAAAAAAAAAAGATAAATAATTTGAAAATACCAATAAGTTTTTGAAAAAATAAAACAAAGAGAATTTCATTATTTAAAAATATGTATTTGTTCGTTTCTTTTATTAGATTTTTTTACTGTCGAAACTTCTATTGAACCCCCCCCCCCCCCTTTAATTAATAAAAAACGAATTTTGAAAATTTGATAAGAATTGACGAATTTCGTATTTTTAATTGCTGAAAATATTACAAATTTTGAATTTTTACCCAACTGAGGAATTTGTGCCAAAAATTCAAGTTGAAAATCAAATTTTTAGCAAAAGCTCAAAAGATTTCTAATTGATTACACAAAAAAGTACTTCACAAAGTTATTTCAAAGTAGCCACAATTTTGATGATTTTTGGTGACCTTCCCTATCGACAATTTATCTAGCATTATGCTAGCATTTTAATAGCATATACTAGC
>FIZV01047226.1:0-10270 GCA_900050545.1 Trionymus perrisii | reverse complement strand
AATTTTTTTTAATGTTATGAAAGTAAAAAAAAAAAAAGATTTTTTTTTAAATTCAAAAAAGTACACAAATTTAAAAAAAAAATCTTGAAACATTTATTTTTTTTAAAAAGAAAAAATTAAGGAATCGAGAATCTAAAAAATGAAGGCTTTTCAGAAATTAGAAAATGGGAGACATCTAAAAATTACAAAAAAATTGAAGATTGAAAATTTTTTAAAAATTGATAAAATTTTAAAGTGGCATTACTTTAAAAAATTAAAAAATATTCGGCGAATCTTACACATAACTCAGAGTAAAACCATGGTTCTCAGATTTTTCCCTCGTAACCTCATGAGAAAATTCTGCGGGTGCTCATGAAATTACTTTATTACGAAAAGGAACAAGTTTGATGGGTGAGAACGAACAAAAAAAAACTGAACGAACTACCTATTTTGAGTAGGTAGGTATAATAAATCATCCAATTTTGAGAAGTAAAAATCTTGAAACATTGGCAAATTTTGAAAAGTAAGTCAATTTAGGAAAATCAGAGAATTTATAAAAAATGGCAAATTTAAAAAACCTAGAAAACTGGAAAAAATTTCTAATTCTTATGGAGGGGACCAGAGGTGTCATTTAAAATTATTCAATTAGGGTGAAAAATATGAAATTAGTGAATTATTTTCTCAGAAAAAAAAAAGCTGGTAATGAGACCAGAAAAAAAAACGAAAGATCGTACAGTGATACAAACGTGAATTTTAAATTTTTTTTATAATTTACATAAATTGTCACAAAGCTTGGAAAAAATACACTTATCTAAAATCTAATTTAATTGTACGTATATGTGGGTATGCGTCAGTAACTGCATTCTCTGATGGTAGCAAATGGAAGGTAATATCTTGATATTTTTTTTTCATTCTTACTCGTACTTCCGATCTATTTACTTACGCATCTTCAAGTGATCTCTAAACGGTACTTTCTTGTCGTCAAAAATTTCCCCATTATTAGTCTTAACTTTCTATTTCGTTCGCAAATGCAGGATGCCCACGAGCGAAAAAAAAAATAAAATGCTAATGATTGTCTAAAAACGATAGGCAAACCTATCGCATTCATGGGAAAGCAATCACTTCCTTTTATAATCTGGTTTATCTAGTAGTCGTGTATTTTGTGATAATCACCTGACATTCGGTTTGTTAATAAATCAACATCAGAGATAATATTTTTTCAAGTATTTAACCTATGACAAACGTATGTCTATCTTGTTAATCTGTTGATATATTATGTGTATTACAATTAGAGAACCAATTGACGTATGGAAACGGTACCGGTAAGGTTCACGGTTCAGTAAACGTTATGTAATTTCTGTATTTGCGATTGTGTATCGATTACGTACAATCGAAATAATTGTTAAATTTTAAATCATCATAAATCTTTATACTTACTCAGATATGTACCTATTGGTGAGCTCGCGCTCCAGGGTAATAAATTTTTAGATGAAATTTCCAGATATTTTGCCATATTATATTGCGGTTCTGTAACTCTCTTGGCAATACTTGCCGGTATTTAATGTACTCGCAAATGATTTGATTGAAAAGTTTAAGATGCCTCGATTAGATCAGATCAGGAGGTACGACCTTATAAAATTTTGTACTTTTTTCGTGATGATACAAAAATAGCATCAAGTGTAGAACCAAGTGGAAAGATTATTAAAGTGAATTTACCTATCTGGAGATTTCGTTGCCCTGGGCGCATACCTATACTTAATTATCAACCTGTACGTTTAAAATTCAAGGTAGTGATCATTTCACGGTTTATCGAACAAATTGTAAATTTATTCGGTCATTTTACATGTAACATCTCAATTTTGATTTTTTTTTTCGTTTAGCTGTTTTGATTCTTTTTCAATCATAGGTATGTCGCGTCGCGTCGTGTATAATAAAGATCATATTACCTCATGTAATATGTAGGAACCTTATTTAAAACCAGTTGAGAAGACGAGACCTGGTCCAGATTTTAAAGAAATGATTTCATATTTTTTTTTAATTATTAACGAATTGTGAAAAATATTTTGAAATCTTCTGAAAATACTGTTGATTATTTTGAAGTTAATGAAATATACTAAAACGAATTTACTTTTAAGAAATCGTAAAACATCCGTTTGAAATTTTTATGAAAATAAACTAAAAATATTCGCAATTTCGAGCATTGCAAAAGGTTTTTTCCAATTTGAAGAAAATTTTTAAAATATCTGCAATTTTGTATCTTCAAAAAAATTTCGAATTATAATTTTTGTAAAACCCAAATTGTCTCGTATTCGGAATTTGGTCGTTTGAGAAACTTTTTAAAATTACATTTTGCAAAATATTTAAAAAATGGTCCCAGTAAAAAATTGTAAAAACTTGACCCTGGACACTTCATAAAAGATCATTTTTTGAGAGATTTGGCTGACCTCTCTTCTCTCCTCATGAAAGTCTTACAGTTTCTCGGTTGAGAGTCAAACGATGCCGCAGTTACTAAGAAATGTGATTTGGCCCTGTATCCACTTTCCGATACTACCAGAATATTGGAAAAAATTATTTAAGAAACTGTATGAAAAATTTGGGGGAAAAAGATTGAAAATGATTAAAAAATTTTAATGAAGAAAGTAGGAAAAACTTTGATTGAAAATTTGAAGAAAAAAAACTCGACGCTTTGCCTCTAGCCAGGAGGCAGCAAAATTCAAAATAGAAAAAATGGAAGTGAATGCAACTGGAAAAATTTCTATAAGTCATCCAATTTTTTGAAGAAATTTTTCCAAGCTTTATAATGTCTAACAAAATAACTATAGGTAAGTCAATACTCACCTACCTACTTATATTAATATTTTAAAGGGTAGTCTATTTTTGGAAAATTTGACAAAATATCTAAAAGTCATCCATTTTTTTTTTAAAATTAATTTACCGTTTTATGAAAGTATGACGAAATAGCCAAGCCTTTCGTGACAAAATTTCGTCCTGTTTTTCGCTAATTTGTTTATTGCAAAAATATATAATTAATACTTATTATGCTAAAAAAGAAAAAATTTGTTTGAATGAAAAGATTTAGGAGAATTTTTTTTTGTACAAATTCAAATAATAAAAAAAAAATTGGAAAATTTGAATGAAAATTATAGAAAAAAAAATAGAATGAAAAATTTGGGGAAAAAAATAGAAAATGTACCTAATGATGACAAAATTGTGGAAAAGACTTGGGAAAAAAATTCATGAACAACGGAAAAGATTTAGAAGAAAAATTTTGGTAAATAGGGTACAAATAAGTAATAAAAAAAAAGGAAAATGTTTAAAAAAATAGAAAAAAAAACATATCCATGTTATAATTTTTTGAAACGTAGTTTGAAAACATTTAAATTTTTTGGTAATTTTCAATTTCGAAATTTATACAACTTGAGAAAATTCTGAGGAAGCTCCTCTGGTCGTCATTAGGGTTTTGAATGATTCTATGTGTTCCTCAGACCATACCCAACAACCACCACCATGTCCCAACACCCGACACCTCTTGCCAAGCCGTGAGGGTGGCGTTTTTTATGAAAGAAATTTTTCAAAATTATACCTACTTATTTCAAAAATTAAATTTTGATTTTTTTTTCTGAAAATTTTTTCTTAAACTTGAAAATTTTCAAATTTGGTTTAACGCCAATTTTGAAAATTCTTTTATTTTCAAAACAAAATTTTCTATACATAATGATACGATTTTTTTTTTCTGATTTTATTGGAAAGTTTTAAAAAAAATTGATATCACCAAAATTATTGCAATTTTGTAAAAAATTTGAAACACAAATTTTTCAAAAATGTTATTCAAACAATTATTTCTATTCATCAAAAGAGAGGAGAGATCAAAAAATTCAAATAAAATTATAAAAATATTTTCAAAGGAAAAAGTTCAAATTTTTTTTAGAAGAACAGCTCTAATTTTTTGGGGTATGTACTTGAAAGCTGCGATTTTGTCTGAATTTTTCAAATTTCGTTTAAAACACAAATAGAAAATTTAGCTACTCTGGGAAAACTTGTAGCTGTTCATAATTTTGACTTTTCGAGCCAAAAAGCAAAAAGGTGCGGCATATTTTCTCTGTCTCGAGTTGCAAATACCTTAATCCTGCATCGAAAAGGGAGATTTGGAAGAGAAGACGAAGACCGGTGCGGCTATGGCGGCGTGTAATGTTTTCTATGTAAACAGTCAGTTTTCCAAAAACATTTCGTACAAGCTGCACAACTTACACACGCATACGTGTAGGCCTGCAATGTTGAGAAGGGGATCCGTATATTTGCGAAGATTTTCGCCATAATAATAACGTACGTGGCCTACTCGTATATCGATTTTGGCGAAAAACATACGCAACCACCGAAAAGATTTGCGATTGAAAATGAAAAATCGGCGAAATACGCAGTACGCGTCGAGGGTTGAAAAATTATTGGCGCGCAATTTCGCTCGGTTGTCTAATTTGGCCGATGATAAATGGTGGTTTTGCACACGGGCACCGTCTCTCCAGCCTGTGTGAGTAGATTTTTGAAATTTTTCACCGAGCCGGAATACGATGTTGTTGATGTTGGAATGAGCGAGAAAGCGAAACGTCGGGTACCGGTAGAAAATTGTATTTGTTGAAAGGCTGCTCGGGGGCAGAGGGGTGCACGGTACGAACACGTGTCGGGAATTCTTAGAATTTTTGCAGTTTGCTCGAATCTACGTACTTATTGCATTTACCTTCGTAATAAAACATAGTCGCTTCTTGGTGTTTGGTGCTCTAACTTATTCTACGTAAAACAAGTAGGTTAATTGGGTAGGTTTCATTGTAGGTTTTTGACTCAAAGCTGGGCCGAACAGCTGTGATGCCTGGCGATGGATTTGATCGTATGCATTTTGAATGAGACAATCAACATTTGTACAGATGACGAGGCCAGATGCTTTGCGAATCTCTCCCCCCCCCCAATTATGTAGAAATTTAGAGCCATTCGTCGATGGTTCGATAAATGACAGTCAGAGTCTGACTCTTTTGCAAAGTACCTGAGTGGGTAGAACAGAAGAGAGGCAGCAAAGGGTGAAAAAAACTCACTCGAATGACGTAGTCTTCCATAGAAGGGCTTGTCCAGAGCCAGAAGGATTATTATTTTTGCGCCATGTCATGCCATATTCGCGAGCAAAAGGTACAATATACTGGTATATTGTCTAGGAAAACCGTTTCGAGTTAACGAACAGCTGATTGCGAGGTTGCCAGACGTTTGGGCGCACCGACGACGAATAACGATGCCGGATTTCGGCTCATCTTGGTGCGTATGTATGAAGAGGATAAATACGACGATGGTGGTGTCGATGACGAGTCACATACCTATCGGTTGTGTAAATATTTTCGTTTAATCGACAAGTCTCCCTTTTTTTCCTCGGTTGCCCCGACCATAGAGAGAAGAAAATGAAATTTCGATCAAAAATACGAATACGCGTGTATTTTATACCGGGTGTTTTGGAAGCCAGTGTCCAATTTGGAGATTTGGATATAGAGCGAGTACTACAAACAAAAACCTTTATTTACTCTGCGTAGCTGGCTTGATTTTGAAGGGGCAATGGTTCACAAAAATTCCAAAATGTCGTCGTAACGATGCATGAAATCGAGCGTAGTATCTTGAGAGCAACAAAAAAAGTTATTTGAAAAAATTGTCTGTGCAAATCTAAGCGATATTTTCGAAGTTAAAAGTCTCTGTAGAGCCTTCATTTTAAAGATAGGCAATTTTTCATTACAACTTTTTTTGTTCCCCTTGAAATGTTACACCCCTTCCATGTATTATTTTGACGGACTTTTGACTTGCGTATATTTCCGGCGTGATTTTTGCCCGCAACGAGCACATTTTCGGATATCTTCGTTATCTTTCTTTTTTGTTTTACTGAATTTGGTTTAATTTTTAAATGACGTATTTTCTGCGTGTCTTTTTTAATTTTTTAATTTTAATTTTTTTCTAACTCTTCAATTTTTTTTTCAAGTTGTCAACTTCGTTTAGATTTTCATTTTTTCCCGATTTTCAGTCATTTTTAAATATTTTTGTCAAGATTTTTCAAAAGTCTTCGGAGTATTTTAAGAGTAGAAAAATAATTCCAACATTGAATCAAATCAGAAGAACTCCAAATTGGAGCATATGGATAATGTTATTCTTGAAGTTTCACAATTTTTCAATTTTTTTTTTTCAATTTAAGTTTTTTCATTTCTGAACTGTTTAGCTGAATTTATGAAGTCTATTAATTATCAACTTTTAATTTTTTTGATTCAATTTTCAGTCATTCTTACTTTTTAATAATTATTTATTTTTAATGTTCAAATTTTCCTTATCTTTCCAATTAAAAAAAAAAAAAGATTTCAAGTACATAAATTTATAATTTTAAGTACGAGTATATTGATTTTTCATTTTTCAGATTCTTTTTTTTTTTTGGAATTTTTGAAAAATTTCAAAATTTTTCAAGCAGGTTTTCTAAAAAAACAATCAGAAGAAGAGTTCAAAAAAAATTATCAAGTATTATAAAATTTCTCATAATAAGTCGAGTTTTGATTTCTTCAAAACACATTTTTTAAAAAATCCATTTTTTTAAAATTATCCATTTTTCAAAATTTTTTCAGAAGGCAAATAAAAAAGTATCAGGAGAGAATAATTAAATATGTAAAAAAAAATCTAAAAAAAATTTTAAGTAATTTTTTGCGACGTTGAATTTGAAAAAAAAAACACTCTCCTAAAAAAAATATAAAATTCAAACAAAATTGACAACTAAAAAAAAAAATTAAAAGCTAGAAAAAAATTGAAACAAAAAAATTTTAATTTGTAAAACAAAATTTAAAAATTGAATAAATGATTAAAAATGAAATAATTTTGAAAGATCCAAGTTTGCTCATTTAATTTAAGAAGCCGATTTTACTCCCCAGCCGGGTAATGTAGATCGGAGTAAACTACAAGTTCACACGCATGCGCAGAAAGTTTACTCTTTTGCGCTGGAAATATATGCAAATGAATTTTGCAGTTTTCATGTATCAGTGAGGCTCCTTCATAACACGAGGAAGGCAATACTTCTGGCTTAAAGTTTTTGTTGCTATAACCCCTTCAATTTTAAAAATAGGCATTTCAATGTGGTTAGGTTTTTTTCGCGTTTTAAAGGTGCTATCCACTGCTGGTGCTGGAAGTGTTGCCTACTATTTTTTGCTCGGTTCTCACTGCTCTGTAGCTCCTTCATTTACGAAAATAGGCACCATGTGTGCATAAAGTTTTTTGTTCATTGGATTCGGTTATATTAAAATCTCAAGTTTTGGTATTAATTTTAGGGACACCCTGTATAGTGTATAGGCTCCGAAGAAAAATTGATTTTGATGAAAAATCCAATACAAGAGGTCACGTTCAAGGATTTTTCCTCGTATTGCAGCTGATGGAACGAGAGCTATCGAGACTGAAATTGAAAGTAATAGTTGATAGGTCTTTCTCCTCGTACGCAGAGCACAGTGTATGCATAAAGGAGAAATACATAAGCTTATTTACGCTATGGCGTAGCTAGCGTACGGTATCGATTCTCTCTCTCTTTCTGGCTGCTTGTTCGATGTGCGCGAGTGTGCTCGTATGCGAGCGTATTTTATACCCATTTTAATGACAGTGTGTGATACGTAGACGTTGGAAAAGAGATAGAACTAGGAGGGAATACCACATGGAAGAGATAATGTCTGTAATAAAATACTCGGATAAATTTTCCAGTAGTTGAATTGAATATCGATGCTGTTGTGCGAACGCTTTGTGTACCGAGTAATAAACTTATATAGTAGCTTGTCTTTGTTATCCAGAAGACCCTCACTTAGCACTTTACATCTATTTGTGACCTACAGTTAGATTAGGTACAGTCTGCGTTATTTGGTGGCTGCCACGGTGTTCAGTCGATCAGCTGATGAATATGACTGTGCCAGGCGACGCTTCCGCCCCTCAATTTGTAACAGCCACAGTCACGGAGGCTTTCATGAAGCCGTCCGCATTTTAAATGGTTTTTTTATTACCAAGTGGTATCTAAAATTAGTATATGATTAAAAATGGTTTAGGAAATTGAAGTCGACGAGAGAATGATGATGATATTTTGCTTTGTGAGACATTAAAAAAATAATTTTAATTTAAAAAAATTTTAGATTGGAAAAATTGTGAAGAAAATTTTCAAATTATTGGAACTCTTTATTTCAATCTTATAAAAGTCAATAAAAATATTATGGAAAAAATATAAAAATTATTCATTTCGAGTCGAAAGTACATACATTTCTTTTCAATTTGGAAAAAAATGTATGAAATCTAAAAAATGAAAAAATAAATGAAAATCTAGAGAATTGAAAAAAAAACTGAAATTTGAAGGCAAATTAATTTACCTCCTAAAATTCAAGTTACAAAAAAATTAAAAAATTGAATTTCACGTAATTTGCTGAATTTTTTAAAAATTGGAAATAATCAAAAACTAGAAAATTCAATAAGTAAATATACCTAGATAAAGTTTTGAAATAATAAAAAAAAATTATTATCACTTTTTCTTGGAAAATTTTCCAACAATGATTAAAAAGGAAACGAAAATTACTTTGCTTAGAAAAATCGATTAACTCGAGAAATAGAAGGAGCAAAAATTACCTAGTCTTATCTGTTCCAGATTACCAATTATGATTACTTTTATGAATGATATTCTTTATATAGTGAGGATTTTTTTAAAAGTCATTAAGTTAAATCGGTATTTATAATAAAGGCGTTTCGCCCAGAGGGTGAGGGAGATTGGACTAGATTTTGATATTTCATTTTGTATAGATACATGCTATTTTTCTAACGGAAAGGTTATCGGTGGAGGAATGTTATTCCCAGAGTAAATTACCCAAAGCAAAGAAAAGATATCGAATTGGGTGAAAAATCTACGTTGTGGGCTGAGAGCGGATTTCTTGTATATTTCGATCGGATGAAGTTGTTTCTTCGCTTTTGGATTTATGGCAATTTTTTTATCCACTGAGAGGTCCTTTTTATTTTCATTTTTTTAAATGACAGATTATTTGAAAAATGGAGTATCGGATATTTTTATGGAGGGTTGTGGGGGAGGGGGGATTTGTAAAATATCGAAGAGAATTTTTGAGATTTTGGAAGTTTATTGTGGAAGTGATCTGAAATTTATAATCTCCTAAAATTATAAAAATTTCAAAAAATTTTCCATCTACATTTTTTTAAATAGGTACTTTACTTAGGTACTATAATTTCTTCAATTTTGATAATTTTCTGATTTTTTCAATTTTAACAAATTTTAAGCATATTATACTTATAATTTTATTATACTTGTGTTTATTATTCATCATTTTTAAATTATTGCCCACAAAATTGTATTAAATTCTTTTTTCACATTATTAGGCTAAAAAAATTCCTGGGAGTGATATAGATTTTTTTACAAATTTTATTTAAAATAAAATAATATTACCTATAAGGTCAATGAGCCTAATTGAGAACAGTACGTATTACCTATAAGGTCAATGAGCCTAATTAAGAACAGTACGTAATTGAGAACACTTTGAGAACAAGCTAATTTAGCTTAAATTAAAAAATTTAGGCTCATTGACCTTAATACTTACTTCAATTTTGTTAAATTTCTTCAAATTTTGTTGATTATACTTTTTTTTCAAAAATTGTGAAAAAACATTTCTTTAATGTGCGAAGAACCAATTTTATTTTTGAAAATTAATTTTTGAAAATTTTGTCAAGTACCTATTAATCATTTTTTAAATTTTATTAAATAGGTACCTTTTTCAAATTTTATCTAAAGATGTTTTTAAAAATTTTATTTAAAATTAAAACAAATTTTTTCATAACTTTTATCGAAAAAAAAAATGTTCAGGTCAATTTTTACCATATTTTTTTTCAAATTTCGTAGAAAAAATTCCTAAAAATTATATTTGAAGAAATTTTTTTAGAATTGAGTTTATAAAAATTTTCCAAAATTTTTTAAAGGTGGATTTTATAAAGTATTGTAGGTACTTTAAAAAAGGAAAAATTATTTTCTAAAAAGATTTGAAGAAAAAATATCAAAATTATGTTGAAGAATAATTTTTCGAATAATTTATTGAAATAAAATCTCAAATTTTAGCTGGTTAGATTTTTAAGAATTTTGTTGAAATCATTTTATTTTTTTTTTCAAATTTCATTGAAAAATATTTTCTTGAGATTTTGTTTGAAACATTATAAACTTATTGTACCTATTTAACCCTTTGGCTGTCCAGACACTTTTCACGGATGAAATTTTAAT
>FIZV01047192.1:0-13041 GCA_900050545.1 Trionymus perrisii | reverse complement strand
CTAATTCACAAAAATGATTGGTTTTACAAGAATTACAGAATTTTTAAAAATCATCATTTTTTTAAATTGTTATTTTCTCAATAACTGCCAAATTTTTAAGAATTATTGAATTTTTAAAAATCTTGACATTTTTAAAAATTGTAAGTTTCTCAATAACCGAAAAATTTCAAAAATTATGAAATTCCTCAAAATGGCTAAATTTTTTTAAATTTTCAAATTCACAAAAATTACAGAGTACTTTGAAATCATATTTTTTTTTAAATTGTATTTTTCTCAAAAACAAGATTTCCGAATTTTTATTTTTTATAACCACTTCATAAAAATTTCATTGGAAGGAAGTTGGACTTCCATAACTTCCCTGTCAAATACGCGAGTGATTATTTGCAATATTAAGTTCGTAACGTACATTGTACACAGAAGCGAATTTAAATCAAAACAGCTTTTAGAAGTTAGAATACAACAACATTGTCGATCCTCGCGCCTGGAACGTAGGCAACACTGCTGTTACGCCGTATTTCGTCACACACGCATGACAAAGAAGGGGAGCAAACGAGGTAGTGGGAGAATGTGATGGTAACTTGTACGCGTGGACTCTCTCTCGTTCGTACAGGAACTGAAATCGTAATCGTAATCGTATTCGCATTACTGTTTAGACCTTCGCTTCGTATTGGTGTACGTGATTATTGTGCGACTGTAATTACCATTACGAGATTCTCGTATTAAAATTTGCGTTTCGCAGTGTATGTGAAGTGATTAGTGTTGTATTAAAAAAAATTAAAAACGTTAAGATGACCATCGACGTGTTGAAAACATTGCCAAATGAATCTAGACGTATTAACGGTTCAGTGCCCGTTCGCCAATCGGTACGTCGTTCATTGTTTGGGAAAGTCAATCACGACGAGTCGTTGGAATTTCTGAAGAAGGAATTAGACGCCATTGCAGAGAGCCAAAAGAAACGATGGAATTTCGATTTCCAGAATGAAGTACCTTTGGAACCGTGTAATTATGAATGGACACCAGTCAAACCAACCGATATAGTGCCACGACCTTATGCACTCTCTAGACTTCCTTATTTATACGAACATACCGAAAATAATACCAGTGATCGATCGTGTTTACCAACTAAATCCGAAGCAGAATCTCTACCCGAAGTTACCATTTCGAAAAATTTAAAACAAACGTTACTCGATGGTGAGTTGGAATTCAAGTTTACTATTTACATTACCACATTTAAGTACTTATATTTTTATCTGTGTACTGTCGATGACCGCGTTACCATTCTTACGCTCGATGTGATTAGAAACGCGTTGGAAGTAATTAACCTGCGAATAATTAGAGCGTAAAATCGTGCGCTTAGCACTTAATATAAGTTCACTATAATAAGTCCATGTGCGAAACTAATTTGCTTCGAGTTGAGACCTATAAAATCATACATTTACTACCTATTCGATTAACCATCGTATAATAACACTACTACTGTTACGCGTTTCTTTCTATGTATGTACAATCAAACCATATCCGAACCGGTTGATTAGTCGTTTCTGTCCGTACCATTATGATTTTATTGTATTTTCAACCGAACGTGTTTCCTCGAGTTGCTTACGCTTACATTACACGTATCTACCATCGATGCATTATGCATGCGCGCTCAAAAATTACACTTGTTTAGATAATTTGTTCTCCCAAAGTTGAAATAGTCGTTGAAACTACCAACAAATCATTTATCCGACATGTTTACAGCCTTCGTTCGATAAAGTTCCAAGTCCCTAATGAAATATCAACGAAAATATGCACGAGACAAACACCTATAAAATTTTCATTTTTTTCCTAGAACACTAATCGTAGTCTCGTTGAATAACGATTGTGAAAAAAGTCAATATTTTATCAAAAAATTCGTTTCGAGTGAAAATACAAAAAAATTGTATTGTTTTTAGTTGAAAAGTAATAATTTGATGAGATACTGCATGAGAAGAGGACAATTATTTTGAATAATTATACCGGGACATTTTTTTTTTAATGAAAATATACAGGGTGGCTCAATCAAAATATGGTCGATGGTTTTGCAAATGAAAACAAATTAATCGAGAGTGCATTTCTGGATGAACTAATGGTCTTACGAAAAAAATGCAAAGTACCAAAATTGTAAGTGTGAAGTGTTTTTCTGCGGTTAGAGATTTTTCTTTTTTCTAGAAGGCTTAGTTTCGTGATTTTTGGATTCGAGGTTCGGAATGGAAAAAAATCACCCAATTTTATTTAGTACGTAGAATCTTTCTGGTTGAACTAGGACCCTATTAGCAAATGGGTATAATCGTCTACCATTTTTGAAGCAGAAAGATTTTCGAAATAAGTCGAAATAACTCAAAAACCAAAGTATCTAGACGAATACTTGTAATGAACAAAATTGTAAAGAATTTTATCCTCTTTCCAACGATATAATTATCAACTTTTTGTGGTAAATAATTTGAACCGGATTTTTTTTTTTTGACAATTTTGCTGAATTTTCTCAACCTGAACAAAATTTGAAAATTTTTATACCAATTGAAAGCTTTTTTAATTGTCTAAAAAAAATATCTCTTGCAATTTTTTCTTTCTGCATCAAAAATAGCGAACGATTATACCCACTTCTTTATGGGGTTCCAGCTGAACTAAGGACCGTACGAAAAAAATTCCAAGAACTGAAATTGTAGAACGTGAATTTTTTTTGTAAACCAAGACATTAGTTTTGTTTCTACAGGGCTTAGCTATGTGATTTTTGCAGCCGAAGTTCCTGAAGTAAAAAATTCGTATCAACGCAGACAAAAAAATCACAATTTTCAGTTTCGTTCTTAGTACAAACTACAAAGTGACGTGGCTGAATTAAGGGTCTACGAAAAAAGTTCTGAGAATCGAAATTATCGCACGTAAAGTTTTCGTTCTGCAAATATTTGTTAGGTTTTTCTAGGTGGCCTAGTTTTCGTGATTTTTTCAATCGAAATTCATACCCCAGAAAATTCAAACAACACAACATAGGAAAAAAAATTACAATTTTCATTTTTTTTTCTCGATACAAAGCATGATTTTCTGGCCGAACTAAAGGTCTACGAAAAAATACAAAGAATCGTAATTTTAGAGCGTGAAATTTCCTTTGTACAGTTGGCGATTACTTTATTTATAGGAGGCTTAGTTATCGTGATTTTTGCAGTCGAAATTTGCAGCGGAAAGACGAAAAAATCAGAAATTTTTATACAAGTGCTAAGTGTCTTCAACCAATCTAACGGTTCTGCAAAAAAAAAGTCAGAAATCAACATTGTGGTGGGTGAACTTTCCTTTCTGCAGTTCGAAAGTAGATTTTTTAGGAAGTCTAGTTTTAGTGATTTTTATAGTCGAAATTTATGATGTTGAAAATGCACATCAATGCAGTGAAAAAAATCACAATTTTCAATGTTTTTATTTTTTCTTGCTGAATTAAGGGTGTTACGAAAATAATGCGAAGAATCTAAATTAAAGAGAGTAAAATTTCCCTTCTGCAAAAATCAGAAAAAAAAAACATTTAAAAAAATGTAAAAAAAAATTATTCAAATTATTTCATTATTAAATCGATGTGATCTTGAAATCCATCAATTCGAAAAAAATACGATGTGCCGGAGTTTGAAATAAATAAAGAGGGGGGATCAAATTACTAAATATGCGATACCAAATGAAGAAAAACTTCCCAAAATGATAAAAAAAATCCACGATTAACGTATCTTTTTGACGCACGTTACAAAACACGTATTGATATTGACCCTGAGAACTCGAACGAAAGGAACGTTATCTCGCGAATCTCGGCCATTTCTTATCTACCCATAATGCGTATGATTTGCTGTGTACCGGTACGATTATCTAATCTAACCGATATTTTTTGAAGGAGAGTGAAAATTGAGCATTCGATGCCATATGTGTGACAAGAGAAAAATCGATTAGCGTGGGAACACAGACGGTGCGGCAGGACCATCGTTACAATGTGGGGGTTGCTTTTTCCATCATGGTTATTGAAAAATGAACGTGCGTAATCCTCGGGTCATGGGGCGATAAAAAGGCAAGGGCTTGCAGTTGCATCCCTTATCTGGTTCATTTATGAAATCAGGCGTTCGTAAATTACGCGTACTTGCGATTGTCGACGATGCACCGAAATTGAAAAAATTATCGAATACGATAGGGAAAAAGAAAAAATGCCAATAACCTATATTGATATCTGGTCAACTTGGCCCTGTTGAGATAAAAAATTCGGCTCAATTTTTGGTGAACGAGATGATGACGAAATTGTAGTGGCATTTTGGTAACCACTGGCGAAAAATGGAAAACCCTTTCACTGACAAGGTTGTAACTTGTAAGGGTGTTACGAATGACCGTTAATATTGCGTAGTGATGGATCCCTTTCATAAACTGGAATATGCATCGCGTTTTGTATACGATGGTGCACTTTTCACGCTCTATTGGTTCGCTACTATAGCGGTCCACTTTTACGTTAACATTCGCGATAGCGATTCGGCTGAAGGGGGTGGGTTTTGTACGTTGAATTTTCGTGAGAGAATAATCGGCCAACGAGCGACGAGGGGTACGCCGAACGTGATTATTGCCTGTTTGAAATTTGAATGAGCAGATTGAATTGTTAATGGGTATTTCACATGACACCTTTGTGAGCAGCTAGATTCTCTCACATCGTACCGTTTAAATAATCGCGAGCTCTGTGTGCGTCGCGTTAATTACACCGCCCAGGCCAAGCCCAAGCTTTCGAGAGTCGAACCAAAGCGGTTGGTTTCTTTGGTGGCCTTGAAAATTTGCATTTACCGCACTGACCCACTTCTTTACGAGCTCATTGTACGGTCATCGACCTTTGTTTTCACTCTACAGTAGCATTATTATCCACACTTCTCGGTATTTCCAAAATAGAACCTGGTATGATATCTCGCAACATGTTCTCCCGCTGTTAGGGAAATATAAGAGTACATTTGGCTTGGATACCGTGAACGTGAAGGGGTTCTGGTGATGTAAAAAAATGCATACGTATTAACAATGAATCAAAACTACAACAGGAGAACACTCTTCCAAGGAGTAACAAGGCGATAGCAAGAAGGAAAGAAGGGGTAAGAAAGTAGAACAAGTTTTGCATTTTATTCACAATGTGTACCATGGCGTTGAAAAGAATGAAGAAGGTCCGGTCGATTTCGGTAAAATCCGGTTATGTGCGCTTGTTCGGTTTCGGTGCGTGTGCCGTTGTTTCATCTTGAAGAAGTGAGGTTAGAGGGGGTATTAAAAAACTGTAAATATAATTCGCGCGCGCGTACATCGGTAATACTTCTTGTACGAATTGCCCGTACAACTTACAAAGACTGGAGGAATGCGAAAATGTTATTGTGATGCAAAAAAACAGCACCGAGAAAGGGAGAGTGGTCAACTTGGGTTTTTTCTCAATGCTTTTGTACCTCGAGTCTTGTGTAAGATGTAGGTCGCGGTGGGTTGTTTTTTCTGCTCGCATTTAGACCGGTTTTGAGGTGGAAATTTTGGCCAACTTGGTTCTCATTTTCTGAAGGGTGTATGCCTTTCGATGGAGAATGAAGTTGGATAATTAGTGAAACGTTTGTTTTCTTTCTCTCCTTGTATTCTTATTCTAACGCAACGACCTTGTGTATTCGATAAGTACAGAAAAGGTGTATATTCTTCAAGGTCGAACGTATGGCTTTTTTTATTTGGTTTTCTCATATTATTATCCTCTAAATTTATTGTCAAGAAGGGGTTGCCCTTTGTACAGCTGCAGAACGTCGTTTAAGTAGAAAACGATAAATGAAATTCGATACCGAAGAAACTAGACTAACTTTGATCGTAAACGTGAGATTTTTACCATGTACTGGCAACATTGTGGTTGTATACATAACTCATCAATAAAGAAATGTTCTCAAAATTTTGAAAAATTATTTTTCAACAAATATGATTTTTTTCAAAATTCATTTTAAAAATTGAAGAAAACTGTTTTTCAGTTAAATTGTACAAAATTGTGTACGGAAATTTTATTTCTTATCATCGATTTGACAAAATCATGAATATTTCATGGAAAAAATCCTTATTTAAAAAAAAAAAATAATTGACAAATTTTTAATGAACATATTGCAAAAATTTAGTAAAAACCAATAAAAAATTTTAAAATATCGTTTTTGATTCTAAAATATTTTTTTTAATTTTAAAATAAAAATTAATTTTGACGACTTTTTATTTCATGTTGAAATTTCTCAGAAAGATTTGAAGTTATATAATATAGACTAAAAAAAAAAATACCAAAATTGTTTTCAAAATTTTTATAAATTTCCAAGTGCACAAATGGTCCTTAAGCGAAATTTAATAACATTTGTTCCTACAAAATTTGAAAAAAAAAATTGAAAAAATTGAAGAAAATTTGAAAATAAAAGAAAATGTTAAAGATCAAGAACCGGAAAAATGATCAACGAATTTTTTCAAATTTTTGATTTTAGTAAAATAACCCACAAATTATTTTAACAAAAATTTTAAAAATTGTACTCAAACAAAATTTGAATACAATACACAATTTTTTACAGAATTTAAAGAAATTAATTTTGTAATCTTCAAATTTTAATGATATTGAAAAAATTGCTTTTGAGTGAAATTTGAAGAAAAAAAATATTTTAAACAAAGATTTAAAAAGTGGTACAATATTATGTTCAATAGATGAGAAAAAAATCGACAAAAACCGCCCTCAACATTTAAAAAAATATCTTTTTAAAAAAAATGTTGACGAATTTTTTTTTAATTTTAATTTTGGTAAAATTGAAAGAGGAGTGTTTTTTAGATTTTTTTTTTAAAAATCAAACATAATCTAAATTTGAAAAAATTACAAGATTTTGGAAAACATTTCAAGCAGATCCTTTTTTTAGTGGCGAATTTTTCGAGAAATTTGCTCTAGAGCGAAATTTGAAAAAAGAAATGTTATTAGCTCAAACAAAAATTGAGAAAATTATTTTTATCGATTTTTTCCAAATTAACTTTTTAATAATTAATTTTTTAATTTTCAACGAAAATTTGGAAATGAGAGATTTTTAAAAATTTGAGTTGTAGGAAAATTTGAACAAGATTTTTTTTTTTTGGGGGGGGGGGGGTTGTTGAATGTGAGTATGATTTAATTCTTTAAAAAGTAGAAAAAAAATTATTCAAAAAAAAAATCAAGAAATCTATTCAAAAAATTGAAAAAAACTTAACGATTTGAAAAAAAGTTGAAATTTGCCCTAAAAATTGTAATTTGAATGAAAAATTACATCATACCCTAATTTCGAATTTTTCAATCGAAATGTAAGATTTTGTTTCAAATTAACGTGGAACCTCGAAAAAAAAACTCATGTTCGGTGATAATGAGATATGTGTGGTTTAGTAACCTCACTTTCACTTTTAACGTTTCATAAGCGATAATTCATAATGAAAAACGAGCAACTATATTTACAAGAATTTAGTATTTATCAAGTTGAATGAAATGAAAAAAAAACACTTTTGAGATCGAAACATGCCAAAATGTCGTCGAGTTATCGTACATTGTACGTATTCAATTTTATGGTCGAATAAATCCCAATTCTCAATGAAGTAGATGTTATTTGTTCAAAAATTGTTATAAATTTTACTTTCTCTTCGGTATACTTTGTTGTATTCAACATAGACATATTTGGCGCAACTGTTGAAAATTTACGACCGATACGAATTTATGAAACCGTATAACGGAACGAAGGTCGTCCAAAATTCAAGGTCGTGAAAAACACCGACCGTTTTTATTGTTCTTGTTGCATGCTGGGACTTGTCAAGGATGAAAATAGAACAAAAAAACACATTTTACAATCGCACGAAGGTGATTTACAAAAAAAAGAAAAAATTCAAAATATTCGCGGTTTTTTCCTTTTTCGATTGTTTCAAGTACAAATAAAAATGATATTCTGCTCTGGTCAGTGGTCATTGCTCATCTTTAAGTTTGGTATTGACGTCCAGCGGTACGTTAAAAGACATTAATGACTGGTGGGAAAGCGAACAAAAACCGAGGGCGTTGAAATTAAACGAACCGTATAAACTGCATCCGACTCGATCTCATATTGATAGCCAGGCAATTAACAAATTACTGCTCGTCTGGGTTGCATTTTCTACACGCGTACTCGTTACTGCATCGGCAACTATACGTTTGTCGATATTAAGGTCACCGATTTCCCATCCATGCCGAAGTAATTGCATCGTTAGAAGAGGCGCGAAAAATGCACATAAATATGCCGATTATTTCACACGCATTGGAAGAAGAAAAAAGGGTCGCCTTCAGCCAAAAAAATAACACGTCAAATTGGTCGATCATTTGAGATACCTACGAGCATAAAAAATTGATAAATGGTTATTTTATATTCCCGTTATGGCACGAACTCGTAGTCTCGACCACGAGAATAAACTCCAGCCAAGAAATATGGCAATTTGATGACGACGAGATGACCTCGACCATATATCTTTGGACATTGAGGTGCGAACGACAATCGCTCTTGCCCAATTTTACCCAATATACGACTGCTGTCGACTGCTACGTTGAGTCGTTGAGGGAGAAACGCGTGCACGGGTTTTTTTCCGGGACCAGCTTCTTGTTATTGTAATAACAACCATCTCCGATCTGACCTCTTTTTTTTCAAGATGTTTATAACCAAAAAGGGATAAAGAAAAGAAGGAACACGTGTGCGTTTCCCGCCTTTTTTTTCCTTCTTCGACGAATGTTTTGACCGCGTCGTCCTATAAGATGTTGCAGTTTGTAACGTAGTTGTGTCTTCGTCACGTGTCTTCGAGTAAACGAAGAGATCCACGAGAAGAATGGAAGGGCTAGGAGTAGGAAGTAGGCAGAATACACTACCAATACGATAATTATACCTCGCACCCTTTCTTACTACTGTTCGTGTGTAGTGACACGATGTCGTAATTTTACTATTCGTTTTTCCGCCTCACCACCCCTGTCTTGCTCGATTCAGAACGCTAAGTCGCATAATTCGCAAGGTTGGCAGATGTGTTTTTTAATTTAATTGACAGAATTAGGCGACGTTGCCGAACTTCGTCATTACCACTGAGGTGATATCGGACTGGTGTCCAACAGGTCGTGTCCATTTTAAAAGTTGCAATTTTCCAGATTTTTGTTTCAACTTTTCTAGACACCTTCGAAACCGCAGTAGACTTTTTTAATCCATAGGTGACAAACTTTGACAGAAATTGAAATGCTTTTCACATAATTATGGTGTAGAACTGGTAAAAAATAAGCCCATTTAGGAAATTTCAACCTTAAGTAAAAAAAATGTGTTTTTTTGTGAACTTTAGAATTTTTTAAATCGAGATTACAAAAAAACGCCTTCTCAATTTTTTAATTTATGTTAACCAGCGTATAAAGTTGGACTGTATATAATTTTTTCAGAATTTTTGAAGATTTATATCATCGAGAAATATCACTGTTTAATTTTTCCAGCCAATTTTTAATACCTAAAAAAGTGGAATTACTGATTCACAAAAAATCGTCAGAAAGCTCTGTGAAGACCCTACAAGTTGGACAAAGTTTCAGCTTTCTACGTATTACCGTTTTCGAGTTATTCATGCTTGAAGTTTACACTACCCATATTTTCATCAAAACTTGAATACTTGGAGAGCTCCGGTTTGCGGCGTTGGTCTTCTATTTTTGAGGTCTATCCGCCACAAAATTATTTGAAAAAATCGAAGACCTCGAGTGTGAAAACTGACATGGAATGACACAATAATGAAATTTCGAATTTTCATAAGTCCAAAATCAGCTTGGCTCTTAGCATATTGAAACACATTGCTCTAGCCTTGTCAGTTTGTTCCTTGCCTTCGATCTTTTCACTTATATTGTTGAAATTTCGAAAATTCTTGCAGTATAAGTCAGAAGGTCGAAGGCAAGGAAAAAACCAACAAGGCTGGAGCAATGTGTTTCAATATGCCAAGAGCCCAGCTGATTTAGGACTTGCATTGTTGAAATTATTATCTCTTGAATTTAAAAATAAAAATTTGCTTCCAGTGAAAAAAAAAATTAAAAAGACAAAAATCAAGGATTTTCTCAAAAAAAATGAAATTGAGAAATTTGTTATTTAAAAAAAAAATATACAAGTAGGGAGTTGAAGAACTGGAGGGCGTAAAAAATGGGCAGCTGCCTCAAAAAAAAATTGAGAAATTTTTTTGCACCAAAAATTGAAAGTTTTTTATAGGTTTATCTTGGCTTATCAAAAAATTAAAAAATAAGTTCTAAAAAAAAAATAGACAAGTAAAGGGTGAAAGAAGTGGAGAAGTGTATAGTGAACCAGCCGTTACCTCGAAAAATTTAATTTGAGAATTTTTTACCTCATTATGGTAAAATGTAGTAAAATGCATTGATATCTTGTGCCTCGTAAAGTGTTAGGGGCTACCTTTTGCAGGAAAATCAGGAGTGTTTGACAGTCTGTCATAGGGTGACTTTTGTGAGAAAAAAAATGAATATCATCTAATGAACTCCAACTTCAATTAGTGACAGTGGATGAATTCGTATCGTAAAAAAAAACAAAAAAAAACGAACTCAATCAACCATTTTATTTTCTATATTTTTTTTGTTTCAACCATTCGACAACTCAACGCCCGTTTAATTTTAAATAAACACCATGTCACCGTAATAACGATGTAAAATTTATCCAACCCACAAGAACAACACACACGAGCTTGTAAAGCTGTCAAAAAAAATAAATCGTATATCTTACCAAAAACGTGTGTTTGCTTTTGTCCTATGATATTTTTCATTAAAACCACGAGCTCATCGCCAAATTGCGCGACCTCTTCCTCGAGAATATGTTTGACTTCGCTTCAGCTCGTACACGTGAAGCCTTTCTCGTCTTTTTTGGCACACCACACGTAACAAAAATTAATGGCGAAATTGCGTAAAAATTTCGGGGTCATCGGACGACTTTCTGGCACAATTGGTTCAACTAAGAATTTTCGTATTTGTAAATACGCCTTCGGTCGTTAGCACCGAATCGGCGAAAAAAATCTGTATGAGTTGCCTTCTTTCGTGGAATCGAAATCTATGTATCAGTTACAGGATATCGCTATGCTAATGTAGAGCAAAATGTAGAGATAAAAAGATGAACATTGAACACGCTGCCAGTGCATGGCTTCCTTGAAACATAGGTTAGGTTATACGCATGCTTCTTGAAATATCATTTTAAAATGCAAAAGTTGTATAAAAAAACGAGTAAATAATGTTAATATAAACATTCGATCGGTTTACCTGCATGTTTTCGCGCCAATTTCTTCCAATGATTTTGTAATAGTGCTCGAAAGTGCGCCAAAAATTGGCAATGCGAAGGGCGAAGTGTACTATTATAGTATAGTGATACTACGAGTACATAGTACACGTGCTTTGCTATTCAATGGAAAGAATCGCGCGCGCAGATACCGATACGCGTCAATTTTTGAAGGACGATTTTTGGCGCGAAAACGGTGAAGGCGAAATTTACATCGGCCATCGTGTTCGCCTGTTGCGTAATATTTAGATACATCTTCGTTTAATTATGCGTATTTCAAGTATTCTTATTGACGTAATAATTTACTATGGTGACTAGATGGCACTTCAAAATTCAAATTGATCAAAACAAGACCATCGCCGTCATACCATGTTATCTCTAAATCCAGTTTCCGCAGTTTCGAGAAAAAAATTGTAACTGATTTTATTCTGGTTTTCGAAGAATTCTGTCGCCGCACGACTTGTTCCGGTTGTTTGATACAGATTGTAAAAATCTATGAATTCAAAACTCATTAGAATCGTCAATTACTACAAATAGTGCGGAGGGAAGCGTAGGAGGAATAATTACGAGAAAAAACACGCGTGATGGTATCGATTACATGAAATTATTTCGATCTCAAATCGCATGATCGTGAAATAAATAAATTTCATCAGCTCGCAAATTTTTTAATAAGTATTCCTACCTACCAAAATTGCAAATTGAGAAAAATTGATAAATTATTTATTTAAAAAAAATTGTTATGAATAGGTAAACATCTTTTGGAAAACGTTTAAATTGAAATTTTTTTGATTATAAAATTGTAAATTTTTGAAAAATATTCAACGGAAAATGTCAGGCTTGATTTTTTTAGAAAATTGTTAACTAGATTTTTTTTTGAAAATAGTAAGATTGAATTTTTTTTTATAAATGTCAAATTTGGTATAATTTCTTAAAAGCAGCCCAATTGAAAAATTTTCAAAAAAGTGTAAAACTGAAATTTTTTATAAAATTTTCAAATTATTTTTTTTTTTAAATTGTGAAACTGAAATTTTTTCAAAAAGTTTTGAAATTAAAATCTTCTTGAAAAATTGTAGAACTAGTTTTTTTTAACGTGTCAAATTGCCATTAAAAAAAAAACAACTGGATTTTTTTAAGAACTGTTAAACTGAAATTTAAAAAAACTGTCAAATTGATTTTTTTAGAAATTGTAAATTTGATTTTTTTTGTCGAATAGTTGAATAGAATTTTTTTATAGATACCTAGATACATATATCAAATAAGGCATAATTTTGAAAAAATCGCCGTACTGAGATCTTTTTAAAAAATTCTAAAATTAAAAATTGCAAAAAAAAACTTTATGATTGAAATTTTTTCATAAAATTGTCAAATTATTTATCTTATTTTTGAATTTGTTATTTTTTTAATGACCAAAAAAATTGCGAAATCGATTTTTTTAAATTGTGAAACTAATTTTTTTTTAGTATAACTGTTTTTTTTTGACATTTTCATGTCTTTGCTTTGGCACACAGCGAAAAAAAACGTTATGTAACGAAAAATGTAACGAAAAAACGTGACGAAAAACCGTCACGCTGACTTTTAGATATTATTTTGTCAGACATTCTGCAACTTATAAATTTTTTGAAAATTGAATGACTTTTAAACATTTTATCAGACATTCTGAAACTTATAATTTAAAATATATATATACAAGCAAAATGAACCCGCCCTTCGGGCAGGAAAATAATCCACAACTCGACAC
>FIZV01047179.1:0-17496 GCA_900050545.1 Trionymus perrisii | reverse complement strand
TATGGAAATTTTTTTTTGTTACAGCGTTTCACAAAGCGTACATTAAGCGGGGGAAAAAAAAAAAAAAAAAAAAAAAAAAAGATACAAGTACACTGGATTTTTTTCCAACAACTCAGCTTATTTATGCATAAAATATATTTGAAAAAACCCACCGGTTTCAGTAAATGACGACTACGATCGATCACAAACTGACAAAAACGTGGATCATGAGAGCCTGGGAAAGTTAATCCTTTCATCTGGTCAGAGTAAGCATGCGGGGAAAATACAAATCATTTCATTATACCAATCGTACGTACAGAACGTACCACATATGTTCAATGATATTCACATAAGCGTTACACATTTTGCAATTTTTTTCTTTTGTTTTGTATGTAGTTGTATACAGAAAAGATATATATTTTTTTACTATTTGAAAATAAAAAGATGAACAAAATATAAGTCACTTGTGTAAGTAAAAACATAAATATGATGAAAAGTGTGTGTATAGTAAACGATCTCACGACTGTTATTTACCTTTCCTCAACATTCGCTTACCAGAGACCTTTTGATTAAAATTGAACATATTACGTAGGTAGGTGGGTTAGGTACTAGGTACCTATTTAGTTTAGTAAAACAAGATGTAAAAATATACTACCACCATGTTGCAAAAATACTATAGAAATATACCCCTATTACTGGCGAAATACAGTTTTAGTAATCAGTACATTCAACATTACAAGAATGTAAAATTAAATTTGAAATTTATTTTCATTTTAAATTTCCAAAATACTCGTAATTCTACTACAATAAAATGAAGCTTTATTGCAAAGCAAAGTGCCATTTGTTAATTTGTTAATATCTTCTGGACGTACGCTGAATTCAAAAACTCGACGTATTTCAATAAACCCAACTCAATAGTGGTAACTGATTTCAATCTAGAAATTTCTTCCCTACCCAGTTCCACTCCCACCCCTTCCTTTGTCAGCACCCAACGACGGAAATTGACGCATCTGTCAGAATTCCAAGAAGGAACAAATAAGTGCAAAATATAGATTGAGCACTGAACAGCTCCAAAAAATTGTATGTTCAAATAACTTTTACAAAAGTTGTGAGATTTTGTTCAAATTTTTCAAATTTTTCCCATAACTTCAGACACAAAATTTCTGAAATTATGTTGGAATTTTTTGAATTTTGTAAAAAATTATAATACATCAAAAACTAGTTCAAATAGAAAATTATGTGATTAAAATTTTGTTTAATTTGCTTTCTTTTTTTCGAATTTTGTGAAAAAATGTCACTAAAAAATGATTCACAAAAATTCTTCAAAATTTAGTTGAAAGAAAAATTAATTAATTTTATAAAACTTTGGTTTGAACTACATTCAACTATTTCAGTATTGTAGGAGATAAATGCCTAAAATTTTCTTCAATCATAAAATTTTTCGGTAGTGCTTCAAAACTAATTTTTCAAAATTTTGTTTGACATGGATTTTCTAAAATTTTGAAAAACAATTCATTGAGAAAATGTTCAAGTGGAAATGAAAAATACTCTTCAGGCACAATTTTTTCATTAATTCTCCAATTGCAAATTTTTTTGAACTTCGTTAAAAACAGATTTCAAGATTTTTCCAAGCACGATATAATCACTCGCAATTTAAATTAAATCTTTTTAAAATCGGTTCGCACAAACATTTTTTCAAAATTTTCCTAAAGCAAATTTTATTTTAAGAAATGATTTTTAACTTATTTTTTTTCAAAATCAAATTCAAGCATTATAAGTACATGTAGATATGTTTGAATCTTGAGAAAAAACACTAGGTAAAATTTTCTTCTGATACAAAATTTTTGCAGATTTTGTTCAACACAATTTATTTTTACACAATTCGTAAAAGAGATGCTGAAAAATTTTCTTCAGTCGCAATTTTTTTCATCATTTTGAATAATTAACTTTTTTTGTCAAGATTAAGTAATATTTTTAAAATCTACAGTTTAAAGCACGTATTGTTTCCAAATTTTACAGAAAATAATTTTCAAAAATCAGTTTACGTAAACAAACTTTTTAAAAATTTATTTTAGCCAAAATTTTGCTGAAATAAACAATTTTAAATTCTTCAATTTCATTTTTTTTTAATTCACTTCGCGAACATAATTTCTTTGGATTTTGTGAAAAAAAATTGTTAAACGTTAGCTTTAATCATCAATTATTCAATAATGAAATTCTGTTTCAACAATTTTTTTTAAAGATTTTGTTTAGCGTTTCTTTGAATTTTGAACTTCGTGGAAAATATTTTATTAAAAATCAGTTCAAGTAAAAATTTTTGAAAAAAATGGCAATTCAAAATTTCCTTTACATATAATTTTATTTTCAATTCAATTTATAATTATTTTTACAGTAACTGCCCAATTTATTTATTTATCGATTCTATACATAATAATATAGATATATTTTTCTGATTCCCAATTTCTTCTGAATTTTTCAATTTTTAATTTTTAATTTTGAAACATTTCAAATTTTCTTCAGTGGTGGTTTTTAAAATCTAAACAGTTTGAATATATGTGAAACATTCATACTGAAAATTAAAAAAAAATGGTTTTAATCAACTTAAACAAATAAAATATTACCCATCGTGAATAATGTTTTTTTTTTAATTTTGATTACATCGACATTTGATTTTTATTTTATCACAATTTTTTACCTCCAGTCATCCTTTTTTTCAAACTCATCCGAATACTTAAGAAGCCACAAATTGGTTTCAAAGTGAAAATTAGGAGCTTCTAAAATTAATTTTTTTCCCCCAAAAATTTTGTTCAAGTGCAAAACGTACCTATTTTGAAAAAAAAAAATCGAATGATTTTGATAAAACAAAAATGTTTTTCAAACAAGATTCTTTACAATTTTGTAAAAGAAATAATAATCATTTGGAGCAGGAGGTTCTGATTTTTCTCGAAGGTCAGAATTTTAACGACTGTTGAAAACAATTTTTTTTCTTCAAAATTCCAACTGAAGAAAAAAATTAAAAAATTTGGGTGTAAAAAATTTCCTATAAATTATTTTGCTTGAATACTTTTTTCATTTTTCATTTTTTTTTAACGAAACAAAAAAATGATTCATTCCAAATTTTGATAAAACACGAATTTCTTAAACACTTTTTTTATGTTTATGCTATTGCTACCAAACAATTTCAGATTGTTTCGCTGATTTTTTTTCTCAATTTCGTTTTTTTTTTTTTTTTAAATCGATATGTTCTAAAAATGAGAATTTTAAAAATTGTATTCAAGAAAATATTTTTCAAATTTGGTTCAAACAAATTTTTTTCCATTTGGTGGAGACTTTATGAATGAAAATTTTGTTACAAAACAACATTCTCTAGCAAGTTCTGTTCTGGTTGAAAACCATTTCCTCAAAATTTCGATAAACATGTTTTTTTTTCACGATATAAAAAACTAAGATTTCAATAACATTTTTCCTCAATCGATTTTTACAAAAATCTAAATTTCTATATTAATTTCTACCAATTTTTTTTACAGGTTTCTTTGATTGAAAATTATCATACTCCGAGTATTTCCGATCTCCACGGCGGTTATCAAACTGATCCTAGATACTACTTTATTATAGTTTATAAATTACCCATTAACTTTGTAAATTTTTGTTGTATATTTATTTTTATTTGTACATAAATACATCGCTAATTACAAATAAATATTTTCATACTTCTTCCTCAGATCACTGAATAGGTAATCAGTAGTAATCAGGTATTTATTCAAAGAGCGGTCATTATTCTTATCGCCTTATCAGTTTAAACGAATTAAATGAATGAAACTTCGGCTCTATTCTACCTTATTAGGTATGAATAATTAGATAACACGAAAAAAGGGATCAAACGTTTACCGACGCACCTGTAACTTACTCGTATTTTGTTTCTAATATTCGCAAAAAGTGTTTCAGTTACGATTTTGAAATTGAAACTGATTCGTGCAAGCATCGGAACACAAAGATATGGATACAACAAAATCTTACATAAGACTGTTATGTATTTCCAAAAATAATATTAACAAATAATTTTCAAACAAAAAAAACTGCATAGGTACTCGCAAGAGTTGATGATGAAATATCGAAGCCAGAGTAGTCCCAAAAGTAATTCTGAAAACTAAATCGTAACTAATCGCATTTCTTTACCATACGTTCGTATTTATTGCCCATTTTATGGAAATAAGCTGATGGTACTGTAAAAGTAGGTAAACTTTTTAATTAGTAAACGACGTGAAGACGGAATAACTTCAACGTATGGAAATCTCCGGTAAGTACCATACCATAACGAATGTCACCGTTAGAACGCTAATTCAAAATTGATATCTTCAAGAGCATCTCGTTTGAAATTTCATTTCACAATGTCGTAGATAATATACATATAAGTACCTGCAAACAAAGACCATGACGTATTGTTAGGTATTGGTGAATGTAAAATGAAACACCAGTTATGATTTTTGCACACTTACCGTAGTGGACAGATAGATTCGGCCACGAACCTTTGCTTTAAATCGTAAACAAAACCTTCAACAAAACAAAATTAAGAAAACCACAAAAATTGAAGACAAACTTGAATGAACTTGAAACTGAAACCTCTTGAAACATAGGATATTTGTTGATGTTTAGTTTGTACCATAGGTACCGCAGATTTTGCCATGTTCGGTGTTTGAAAAGTAATAAGTAGTTGTTCAGTTAAACGATAAATTCACGAGTGTTTGAATATCTTAACTCACCACTGGATATACCACTGGATTATGTTCAAGTTTTTCGAAAGATGATTTCATCATAGTTATTCGTCAATGTTATTTTATAACCGGTAGAAGAGTGAACAAAGCCATGCGAAATGTATCGCTTCATACTCTACACCTTACTAAGATGCATTTTAGGTGAAATATTAAATTAATACGAATTTCGCGTACCTTACAATTACAATCTAATAAAACAAAACTTCATAGTACATTCTCAGCAACATAAATTAGACAGAAGAAAATGTAAAATAACACATACCGGAATCGAATACGACGGCGATGTTTCTCACACAGAATCTGGAGCTAAATGTCGAGAATGGAATAAAGTTGATTCAAAATACCATGTGAGTAGAAGCCGAACATTGAAAATAACTTCATTATGCAAAATTAATACAATAAATATCGAATAATTAATTAAATTAACGTGAAACGCTACAAAGACGCGCTGGACAATGCCCACTAACTACCACTAACCGAGTGACTAATTTGGCGCGTCCAAGCTCAAGGCTATTTTTCCAACAAGTTCAAGTTCAATGCCATTTTACCCCTAATCCGCCATTTTGAAATAATTTGTAATTGTTTACTTTCATTTTTTTTTAAATTAATTAATTTTTTCAAATAGATTTATGACGAATACAATGATAGCGATTTTCCTGAAGGAAGTAAATCCCTTGCGAAAAATTATTGCCGTAATGTGAAAGGTAGATTTAAAGGACCTTGGTGTTACACTGAAAATCCAGAACTGAACGATGAAATTTGCAATATTCCACTTTGTAATCTCGGCGGTGGTTAGTGGATTTCTAATCGAATAACAAGTGTTTAATTTCGAGACTCGGTACTAGGATCTGTCCTTTATTTACATTTTCCAAGAATGCAGATACACGTTAATCGGCGCAGAATACGGTGGTGGTGAAAATGCCAGCGTTACCGGTCGTAAATGTCTTAAATGGTCGGAAAAAACGTACCGGAAGTACTTGAAAAAATACTCGATAATTACGAGTGACAGACTTCTGTTGGATGAACAGTTTCCTCTACAGTCGAGGAAAAAATCGTCGCATTATTGCCGGAATCCTACATCGGATCCTAACGGACCGTGGTGTTTGGTACAGGATGATTTCCAGAAAAAGGTCAAATATGAGAAAGAATACTGCGATGTGAACGTTTGCGGTGAATCTGGTGAATCTGGTGAATCTGGTAAGTTAGATCAGTTGCTAAGTATCTATTTTTCGCTCTCGAGGACTATTTCTATAACAATGATGGGTTAGTTCACGTCTTACGTATCGTATTGCAGGTTGTACCGCTGGAACGAATCGATTTAACGATAATGGGGACACCTATGCCCATTTCATTAGGCTGGAAAGCTCCGATAACGACCACTTCGATTTTTCTGTACAACTTTGGAATACTGATTTTGAAAATAGTACATTTCGAATCGCATTCAGTGCCTATCCATTTCCCTTATCTGGAGACAAGCTGTTCGATATCAAGAACGGAATTGAAATCTTTATTACCAGGCACGGTTTAAGATTTGTTGAAAAAACTGTCAAAGTAATCCTATCGTAAACTACTTCTTGAAAACAAAGTGCACAATTATGCATTGAATTGATCATTTCTCTGTTTTAGAAATCTGAGTGTGAATCTGTTCAGAATATGTTATCTAGTTTCGAGAAAAGGCCATTCAATGTGGCTTGGCTTAATTCTCGTAGAATCATTGAAGTCGTATTCAATCATTCCAAACGATGTACTACTACTTATGACACCTCACTTAACAATAACATAGGACAGTTTTTGTATTACAGTATATTGGGAGATCCTGCTTTATGGAGTTTACCTTGTTACTCGAGTAATTAATGCTTCAACGTATTCAACTCCATTATTAGAATATGATTGCGTGTAATAATTCGGAAAATATTTTATAGAATGTCGAGAAGAAATTACAATCCAACCATTTTGCAATTATTATCGCAAAATGAATAGAACCGAAACGAATTACGAAACAGGGTTCATTGTTCGGTCTGACCAAACTATAATCATTGAATTACGCGACAGTCCTAATTCCAAATATCCATTTTTAAGAGTAAGCTTTTAAAAGAGCCCTAACTACTTAACTGGTTGAATTTGTATCATTGAGTATGATCCCAATTTTAGATTGAAGTTCTTGGTGCATTTAATAAGACGTCTGTAGAATTGATGCAAAATAGTAGTTCGACTCCCGAGTTCTTCAGTTGTGGCACGTATACTACTATTTTATCGTACTGGTCTTGGACTAACCTGAAGCTAAGGTAGGTATATGATTTTTTTCTTTTAAAAACTACCATGTTATGGTTTTCATTAATTTTGGTCGATGATCTTTAACTTAGTGCTGTGGGAGATCGTCTGCAATTAGACTGGGTTCGCCCTTTAGCCCCTAAACAAACTGTTTGTGTTATCGAGCACGCTGTAGTAGCTAATGCTAAATGGTTTAGTATTTGTTCCAAAGGTACTGCTCACTGGATGTTCGGCTGCGATTTAGTAGGTACCTGAAAGCGATAAATTATTTCATCAATGAATTTTCTTTACATTTATAAAACCTTTTCAACGTTCATAGATGTACCTTTTTTACCTAATAACAGTCTGCCTGAATGTACATTTGATAAGAAAGCTGAAACTTATCGAGGAACTCAATGGGTGACTAAATCTGGGCAACCGTGTTTTCCCTGGAGTTACAGTGGATTAAATGAGGTTGGTTGAAGTTTTCTTTAAAGTTTGACGAAATACGAAATTATAATACTAATGTGATTTTAATTATAGGCCACCAAAGACTTCTTTTTCGGTTCTACGAATCGAGATGAAATGGTTAATTATTGTAGGAACTTAGTCGGCGATAATGAAGGGCCATTTTGCTACGTAGCTGATGTCGATCGGTTACCTAGTCTAGCTTTGAAAAAAGAATCGTGTAATGTTAGGTCATGCCCAATAACTCGTGAGCGTTTTTGTTTATTCGAATGATTATTTGCTCAGATTGTTTCATTACTGAAATTTTTTTAATATATGTATCAACAGAGTGCAGAGTAACTGGAGTGGGAACTGAATTCGATGGTCATGTGGAGATCACAAGAACAAATAGGAAATGTAATGTTTGGTCCAATTATAACGTTTCCATAAAAAATAATCCCAATATGGTAAATTATGAAGTAAACTACTAAACTTGGGCAATAGTTTGATTTACTGTTTATTTTTATTTTTAGAATGTAACTAAGAACTATTGTCGTAATCCGGATAATAATCTATTTGGACCATGGTGTTTTATAAACATCACAAATGAAGAAATACGTATAGATGAGAATGTAACTACAGCCAATGAAGAAGTACCTATGTATAAAGATTTATGTAATATTCGCGATTGCACACAAGATGGTTAGGTAGTTATTTTTGAGTATTAAAACGTTGACATCATGATGAATAATTCTATACCTCGTATTTATCATTACAGACGCCTTCACTGTTATTGTTAATAGAGAATTTGCAGATACTAGAATCTATATTCGTCCGGAATGGATCACCTACTCGTTTTTCTTTTATTTGAAATCTTGGGATCCTAAAGTACAAGTTGGTATAGTGATGAAGTTGGAATTTGAAACTTGGAGTAATTACTTTGTGCTAGAAATAGGAACAGATATCGTTCGGCTTTCTTATCATACCGGAGGTATTTTTCTTTGCTTTTAACGTTATTTTAGTCTTGATTAATTGCATGGAGAATATCCTGGTGGTTTTATTTTCAGGAGCTGATGGCTATACAACCGTCATCAAAGAACAGCTTTTACCCAGACTGATCCCTACAGGATATTGGCAAGGTTTTTGGATAAGCTTACCTCCTAATGATATAGAAATTGGATACGAAGACAGTTCGACATCGTTATTTTCTTGGGAAAATCCTCCAGATGACGAAATACCCATTGACTACTGTAAATTCGTATCTTTTTCAAAAATTGGAACTGAGTATGCTCCTGTAGGACTGAATTTTCCCACCGAATGTGAGTATTCTTGAGTAGATTATGGTTTTACATAATGTTATCAATGTGAACAATATTTCGTTTTATTTTTCAGACTGTTTAGTTCATCAAACTCGTACAAATTTCGAAGATACTTTTTATCCGTTTGATTTTGGTCGCTCGTCGGATAAAACGCCATCGGAGATGTTGATGCATTTTAAAATTGAAAATAATCCGTTTGGTAATTGAATAAAAAACGTCGTAAATTCGACTTTCAACCTATTTGAGAGATTGAATGAAGCTGATTCAATGTATAGGTCTCGTTTCGATTAGATTTTTCGGAGAAAACTTATCTAATTTCATAAATCTCCGGATAAACGGTACACATATGCTTCTCTACAATGAATTGAAAGTTTTGCTGAGTCAAACTAGTGGAAAGCTCATTGGTTTAGATTATTGGACCAGTCTGATTATCAGGTATCTTTTTTGTATATTTCAAATTGAAAGTATATTTTACAAACATACTTCCGTAGAAATTGTAGAATTTTTCGTATTTGTTTTTTGAAAAATTTTAGGTTCTTCTGGAGAATGTAAAAAAAATACATTTGACAGGAAATTCGAATTACCTACCTATTTATTTTAAAAGTAATCATTTTAGAGTTATTTATTTATTTATTTATTTTTTCATGAAAATTGAAAAAGAAAATGATGAAATTTGTGACTTTTCCAGAAAAATTTAGGAGAGAATTTTTTATTTTTTAAGAAGAAAGTTTTAAAATATTTTGATAGAACTTTTTATTTTTATTTTCAATTTTACTATTTTTGAAATTTTGATAGGATTTTTGATTTTTTGGGGAAATTTGAGAAAAAAAAGTGATGGGGCTTTAGAATTGAAAAAAAAAATGAATAGAATTGTGAGTGTTTGTTAAAAATAGTTTTCAGAAAATTTTTGAAATAGGTACCTACTTTAATTTATGTACCGTAAACCGTAAGAGAATTTTTTGTACCCATTTTTGGAATTGTTTTTCAAAGAAAGTTTCTTTGAGAAAATTAAAAATTTAATTCTTATTTAATTTTCAGCTTCAACGAAACCGACTTTAGAGTGCAAAAAATGTACTCAAGCTTAGCTTTGAGTTGGCACTCACCCAACGTTACATCCTTTAGTTTGAGATTGTATTATTTCGAGATCACAGTTCATGGTATGGACGGTACACTTATATCTTGGATATCCAATTGCGAACCTCCTTGTACGTATCACTTCTGAATTTTTCGCTTTCGAAAATGTAGATATCTGTTTATTATTTTGAGAATTTTCTCACAGCCTATCAAGGACCAGATATTGACGGAGGCTGGAGCGAATGGAGTGATTGGGTTTGTAACGTTAGATGTGGCGGTGGATTAGGCTATCGTACTCGGAACTGTACCAATCCTGCGCCCAGCTTTAGAGGTAAACCGTGCTTAGGAGTAAATACCGAAGATGGCGATTGCAATAATTTCGAATGTGGTTGTATTAATCCAGGTTTGCTACTGCATATTCCTTTTACATATAATGACAAAAAATTATAGTTAAAATTAATATTTCATTTTTAAAGTTACTTATGAGAAGATAAACGCAACGTTGAAGAGTCAAGCATTGAACAAGGAGGCCAAGGCCGGAGAAAATGTTATTTTTCAATGCGACAGAGGCATTTTTGACGATATAAAACTTGATTCGTCTGGTTCACATCTTCAATGGTTGAAAAATGGATACCGAATTAGAGACAAGTTTAAATTTGATTCGGTAAAAATCGAGGAAACAAATCTAGGTACGTTTTAATGATCACGATTCACGAAAAGAGGAATTTTTAGTCTGAATTTTTTGAAATATTTTCAGAGCTCACCTATGTACAAGAGGACGATTCTGGAGTTTATATGTGCGTCGTATATCCCGATTGTTTGGCTCCAAATAATGTTACATTTGTACCAATCACGATCGTAGCCTTGGTAGTGAATTCTGATGAAGCTCACGATGCTCGAGAAACCACTCAGTATCAATTGATGTGTAAAGGATTGATTTTGTCTTTCATCTATATGGATCTTTCGCAGTACTGGGAGTTGGATAACGACTTGATGATTGATTATACAACCGAACCTTTACTAGAAGTTAGTCTGCCGATAATTAAATTGTGTATTTTACCATACGAATGATTTTATTTTTTGAAATAGGTAGATATGGATTATATATCAGAACTTGATCCTTCTGATACTGGCGTATGGGTCTGCAAAGTAAGACAGAATAAACTGAATTTGACCTGGACTACGAATAGATTCAAATTAAACGGTTTGTCGATAAATATTTCGGAATAATTCTTTCATTTATTATATAATTCAAAAATATCACATATAAACATAATAAAAATTAAGTTCAAAATTTTTTAAAAATAATAACAACTTGGTTATACATTTTCTACATAAATTTATACATTTGATGACTCAACAGTCATTGATCCACCATCACTATGGGCATACCTGACTACAGAAGATGCCCCAAGTGTTCTATTTCATGGATGGAATTACACAATATTAGCTATATTTCTCTGGGCTGTCGTCATATTGGAAATTATCGGTGTAAGTTACACCGCTTATTGGTATTGGATGTAAGTAATCTTGGTATTTTGTAATATTAAAAAAAAAAAGATATGTACATGATGAGTTTTCTTCCAGAACGAGACAAGAACTTTTAGGAGAGAGGTAAAATTGAAATTGCCATTTACAAAGCAACGCTATGAAACATTGTAAGTGCTTGTTTACGAAAATGGTAATCAGTGAAGTTGGTCATTCCGAATAATTCTGACGATTGTGTTCTAAATCAGACATCGGTTTCGAAACTGACTGTCAGAATTTCAATTCTTTGATGGCCTGTGGTAAATCTGGTAATTTCATGTCTTTCAATTGTTGCGGAATGTTCATACTTTTGACAGCTGATACAGCTCGAGAAGGTGCTCCGGAAATACCAGACTAGAATTTTAAATATTAATGTTTAGAATTTGCAATAAATACATTTTTCGAGTTAAAATATGAAGTTATTATTACCTCTTGTTTTTCCAGTTTATTCTGATCATCTATCCTAGTTAAAATTTCATTCATATTGGTTTCCAACACCATTCCACCCATTACTAGCTCGTTCAAAATGTAATGAACCTGTAACATTAATAAGACAATTATTATCTTTAGTAGAATAAGTATAACAATGAAATATAAAAAAAATTTACGGTTACCTTATCAACGTGAAATATGAGATCTAACTCGCAAACGTTTTCGAAACATTTATCCAAAGTTTCGACAAAAACTTGTATCAAATCCAAAATTCCCAACTCTGATTCGGACGAATCGACGCAAAATACAAAATATAAAGTAGCATAGTGACGATAAATTAGTTTATAATCTGATCCGCCAATCAAGCTGTAATCATGAAGAAATTTTAAGACGCTGAAAACAACAACTTGTCACATATTGTCGAGGTTTTCGTTACTTTACCTGCCTCCTTCTAAAAAGTTACAAACATTATCGTCTCTTTTCGATACAAGTTGGAAAGTTTCTTTGATTATTTGCTGCTGCATATCTTCAGCCTAAAATTATAGCGAAGATGAAACTTTGATCAATTCATATGGAAAATAAAACGTCATCTCAATTAAGATTCGATTACTTACGAAATAGTGATAAAACTTCGACAGACGAGGTTTCCCGTGGTTGTTGAACACTAAAATTGCCTTAATCATGACTGTAAGACAATTTTAATGAGTAATATTAGTTAAATAATGAATTTTAATCGCAAAAAAGCAATTTTCAAAAAAATTTCTATTTACATTCGAATCAAATGATAAAAAAAATTGATAAAAATTAAAAATTGCAAATTTTTGCTTTCACCAAAAAATTACAAAAGAGCAGCATTGTTGATGATGCAGTGTTGACAAAAAAATAATATCAAAATTGCTCTGTTAAATGGAATTTGAAATAAAAACTTTTTTAATTCACTTTTTTTGCTAATTTCCTAATATTACTTACTCTAATTTTTATTTGAAATTAAATTTCTTTTTATTAAAATTGTTTGATGTGGATTGTGAACTTTACGATTCAAAAAATTGAAAATTTAATTCTTGAGCACTCAGTTTTTTTATAAATAAGTTGGCAACATTTCGTTAAATTGGCATATCAATATGGCGGCCTTTTGTTGTATTTTTTGTTAGCACGACGTCGTATGTGATGTCATTAGTGTTTTAATTTAATTTTTAATTATTTCAATAAAAGTTTAATTTACTGTGTAATGATATCTTCTTAATATTTTTTCGCCGAGGTATCTATTTCAAGTATTATATTTTCGGTACTGTTTTATTTGCATCTGTTTGTAGTGTTTGAAAGCGGCGAAATGAACTCTGATATCGTCGCGTTTATCATTATCAAACCTAAAGTTTAACCCTTTTTGATGATTTTTCAGTATTTTATTATTCAAAAAACCGTTTCATAGGTTAAAATCAGGTGTGAATTGCCACTAAATTTGACACGTTGATGAGAGTTGTTTCGCGTCTTATAATGTTTATTTTAAATTGATCACTTATTTGTGTACTATTAATTTTTCTTATTTATTCCGTACAGATGCGAAATTCGTTATAATTATCAACGAGTGTTTGATACAGAAATAATGTGCGATCAAACGGAAGTACCTTATTTAGCGGGTGACATCGTTGGGGTTAAATTAGGCCCAGTTTGGTGGCCTGGCAGAGTATGCAATGACGATGAAATTCCACCGGAGGTTTTTAAAGAACTGAGAAAAACTCCGATAGCTATAGTCAAGTTTTTCCAAGAAGATTCGTTGTAAGTTAACGATTGATATATTCGAGATCACATATACGTTTTATAGTCTTTCAATAGCGTCACAATAAGCCGAATTTTTTGAACATGATTTCATAGTTCATGGTGATTGTTTTTTTTTCTCGTTTCAGCGAATATGTGAAAAAATTATCAAACATTTACCATTATAATTGCTTGAAAAAGAATGAATTTATTAAAAAAGGCTTGGGTAAGCGAACAATTTGAATTAATTACGATACTTCGATGGTTTTTTGTTTTTTATTGATCAACATATCGAATTTATCTTATGTTCAGATATGTGCCGATCGAGTAATCGGGATACTCCATCAAACATGAAGCTTTTCCCCGAAGACATAGCTACAGCCGAAGTGCTGACCGGAGGTAACCCGAATATTATCCACGATGAGATGTTCTTACCAGAAAAGAAGCCCTCGTACGCGGCTGATTTCGCCCCTACGCCTAAAAAGACGCCTAAGAAGTTGAAAATTGAACGCAAAAAAGATATCTCTTCACCGAAAATGGCTACACCTCGAGTCATAACTCATCCGCGTTTCATTCGACATGGTATTTGCGATTACGAAGCTCGCGAACGTAAACAAGTACCTCTACGAGCCGAATGCGACGAAGAAGATACCTCTCCACCGACCACGTACCGTTGCACCGAATGCAACTTTAGCACAATCCGTTTGAACGTACTCGTGCTGCATAATAAATCGCACGTGCATAATTACGCGTCTCAGCATACTTCTGTCAAAGGAGTCAAACGCAAAAGCACGTCTACCATTCGATTCAAAGAAAAACGCCCAGCCATTGAGAGAAAGTCGACTGATATAGTTAGAACTAAGACGCCCAAAACACCTAGTGAAAAACCGAAAACACCTCAGAAGAAATCCGTTGCCGGTCAGCCAAGTCAACCCGAAGAGGCTACTCCTGAAGTAGCCGAAATTCGTAAACCAGTCTTGAAAAAGAGACGACCTCAAGAGAAAACGGACGAATTCCAGAATTCGCTTCTACAAGATTGGGAAGAATTCGAGAACGAACAAGAAGCCAACGAGGACAGCACGATATCGGAAGATTTGAACGAAAGCACCGCTTCTAGTTCGAAAACTGGTAAATCTTGTTTCGATTTCGACGAATCCGAGGATGACTTGGTGATTGATAAGTCGAAAATACGCGCTGGTCGCAAGATACCTAGAGTATTGGACGAGAAAGACGAAGATTCGAATGCGTTCAGCGAACTGTCCAATTCGCTGGACGATCAAGTCAGCTCTTCGGACGGTAATAGGAATGGTATAGATTCGATCGAAGAGCACGAGTATGCGGAAACTCGTAAAACTAGCCAGCTGCAAGAGATGGGAGTCGACAACGAGATTGAAATCGATTCGGCGGACGTTAACGATTCCAAAGACGAATGCGAAGTCGATACAACCAGCGTTGAAGATATCCCACTGCCTGAACCGATCCCAGTTATCAAATCGGATCCGGTAAAAGAACGCGAAGCCGAAGAATTGAAACAGAAAGTCGATAAATTACTGGAAGAAATCGCAGCTCCTACGAAATTACCAGATGTGCCGTATTCGGTGAAAAAGGCGCATATTAAATCGTTTAATGAATCCGAGGAACTGGCTCGCAGAGAAGCGGAGAAAATCCAAGCCGGTGAATCAATCAAAGCTGAACCATCTCAGTCTGAAGTAACGGACGAGGTGAAATCTGCAGATGTAAAAATGCCCCAAGTAGAAAATATAGAAGCGGTAGTCGAAACCCAAACAAAAGAACTCGAACCAGAATCTTTAGAGATATCTGAACCCAAAGTCGAACCAGAATCTTTAGAGATATCTGAACCCAAAGTCGTTGAGATACCTCAAACCGAACCCGTACAACCAGTCGAATCAAAACTTTCTGAGGCAGCTCAACCCACAATACCGGAACCGGTGGTAATCCCAGCACCTACACAGATTCCAAACGATACCGCTCCACCACAGTCGACTGCGCCACCTGCTGCTATCGAACAGAACGCTAAGCCTATCAAAATAATGGTCGGCAGTGCCGGATCTACTAATCAAATAGTATTATCGAAGGCTGCCACTGCCAACAGCACAACGCCGGTGAAAACCATCCCGGCCAGTCAAGTCAAAGTAGTCACAACGCCCAAGTTTAAAATCATAAACAAAGTCGTCTCTCCTACCAAAGTTATCGGCGCAACGACGGCTGCATCTGTGGCGGCAGCTGAGGTCAAACCAGGCCAACAAACCATACATAAGCTACAAAGCGTCGACGGTAAAACCCTCGTCAGCCTCCAGTCACCTCAAAAGTTCATTATCAATAAAGGCAAGTCGATAATAATCGACAAACAAATGTTAAACACCCAGGGCCAAAAAATACGCCTACTCGGGCCCATCGGACCCATAGTGGCAACAGCTACAGGCGTCAAAACGCCCACCAAAAGTATCACGTTACCATCGAATCTGACTGGCAGCAATGTGGTCGTATTACACCCTCAAAAATCCATCGCCCTCACTGGAACGTCTAACGAATCTTCGACAGCGATAAACTCGACAACTTCGGCAGCTGCCGATACCACCACCGCCGAAGTGACTTACATAACCGACAACGTTGGCGCCGCATCAGCTAAAAATTACCAAGTACTCGCGGCTGCGCCGGCCAACAGTACAGCTCAACTGATCACCGTTGATTTCAACCAAACGAATAACCTCTACATTACCGACCAATCCGGTAACCTTATTGTTTCCGATGGTACCGCAGCCAGCAATCCACCACCCAAAGAAGACATCCTAGCCAAAGCATTAGAAAATACCGACGTCCTACAATCCGATATAACGCTGACCGATGTATCTCAAAGTGTCCTCGACACAATCAGCGTCGCTCACAATACGCCCATAACGTTTAAAAGCGAGGCAGTCTTCGATACCAATCTGACTCTGAATACGCCGCCGATAATGTCCTCCTTTGAAACACCTTCCAGAGCTCTGAATGCGGCCGCCGTTCTTGCCGAAGCTGTCTCCAACGAGATGATCATTCTCAACGATAATTCAGATCCTAGCGAATTCGTCTCGTAGATCGTTACAAAACGTAGATTTCTTCTACGCCTGAAATTATAGCCAAGTTTAACTAAACCGGAGCGTTCCTCTCATTTAACAGCTGCAGAGCATATGAAATTTTGGTTATTTGTATAATACCGTCCCTGAGTGACCATCCTTCCCGTACCCCCTCCCCCCCACTGTTTTCCCTTTCTATGTGTACTCTAGTTTTATGTACGCAATATACATAATACCTACTTTAAGTTGGATTTATTTTCTTTATATTTATTTTTCTGATTAAAAGATGTATTGTTGTAGTGTGTTATATATATGTATGTACAGCTTTATTGTCCCCTCCCCCAGCCCCTGTTTTTTTTTTAATTTGTTAACACAGTATTTTGTATTGGAAAAGAGCGGTTTTTTTCTAGTTTTATTGGAGCGTATATATCGCCCCAAGCCATTTAGAACGTACACTATGTTTTAAATACAATTTTATCGTGTTTACATGGTTATTTCTTGCGATGCATTTGAGATCTATTGATGCAGAGAGAGTTTCCCATCAAACGGTAGAAATAATCTGTCGAATGTGACCGAGTGGGGCATCATAATATACTAAAATTCAGAGGTGTCGAGATCCCCCACAGCTTTTGAGGACTCCCCCCCCCAATTTGCTCTCACATTTCCACATTTTTTACACCCTCATACTTTTTCGGCTCTCAGTAAACCATCTTTCTACTTTGCAGTTTGCTTCACTCTTGTTCCGATACATTGACACATTTTCAAAGGGGGGGATGGCGTTTAATGGCATAAATCGAAAATCACATTTTTTGAAGAACTGTACCACTTGTATTGTTTAAAAATTCGAGTGTTAAAATTTCTTTAAAA
>FIZV01047175.1:0-14715 GCA_900050545.1 Trionymus perrisii | reverse complement strand
ATTTCGAAATTTGAAAAAATTTAAAAATTTGTTGAAACTTTGAAATTTAAAAATTTTTACATTTAGTTTCATAAATTTTATAACCTGGATTGTTTTCAAGTGCAGATAAATATTCTAAACATTTTAAAAAGCCAATACCTATAAGTAAGTAGGTATTCAATTTAGTTTTAGAAATTTATTCAACTTCTTAAAAAATTTTAAAAGGAAAGATAGGTACAAGTGCGATAACTGTCAAATTTTAATGAAGCTTTAGAGGTCACTTTTTAAATTTTATAAATTCTTACGATTATTTTTGAAATTTAGTACAAATCTTTGTAAAAATTCAACCTTTTTTTTTTCTTCAAAAATCAAGTTTTAAAAATTAAAAAAAAAAAACAATTTTTGAAGTTTTATAAATTTTTGAAATTTGTGCTGCTTTAATTCATTATAGTTTCCTAAAATTCTTATAAGGCTGTTTTCAAAGTTTTCCAATTTTAAAGATTTTTTTAATTTCTGAAGTTGTGCAACTTCAACAAATTTTTAAAATAGAAAAAAAATTAAGTTTAGAGAATCCTGTTCTAAAATTTTTGAATGTTTCAAATTTTAATAAACTTTAATGCTGGATAAATTTTTAAAATTCACACAACTTTTAAAAATTCTTAATGGTAAGTAAAAGTTTTGGAATTTTTTGCCGATGTCACCGAATTTGAAACATTTGGAATTTCCCAAAAGTTTACAGAATGAAAATTTTCCAATATTTTACTAAATTCTCAAAGTACTGCCAAATCCTTAAATTTTTTTTCAAATTCGCCGAAAATTTCCGAACGAAAAATTATTGGGGGTTAGACACTCCTCCCCCACAACCCCCTCCCCCTCGCACCGGGTCTGACGTTCCTCGATGTAGAAATGCATCTTTCAAGATTTCAAAGCGTAATATCGACATGTTCTTTTAGTTCTCAAAAAAATAATAATAATAATAATAAATATGGATGTGGTGGAGCCTCCTTAAGATGCAAAAGAAAAATCAGGATTTTTTGGGTACGAGATCTAAATGCACCATTTATTTAAAATTTGATCAAATTCACTTATTTTTTCGATTTTTTTTTTTTTAAATCAGAACGTTTTCAAATGGCGGAACATTCTCAAAAATTCAAAAAACTAAAAAATTTTTACCAATTTTCATTTTTCACTCTTAAAATGGTCATTTTTCGTGGAATTTTTTCTCCTTCTAATACCATCAAATAGGTACACCTAAATATTTCACTTGGTAACCTGAATTTGGGCCAAATTTATGCATTCTTTCAACTTTTTATAATTTAAAAAAAAAAAAATACCCGAATGGCGTCATTTTGGGAACTCTAAACCTCCTTTAAGATGTTCTGACGTCTCAAGGGCCTAAAATGCATATCTGGACATATTTCTTCTTGATATTGGTCACATATTGCAATTTAAGAATAAAATTATCGAGGATCTTCAACTTTTTCTAGCAATTTTAAAGGAAAAAGGTCAAGATCTGAGACCTTCCCATGCGCCTATAAAGTAGTGAGTAGGCAACTCCTTTTTTGCTTCACTGCATTGCTGCATTGGTTGCCTGCCAATGGTACCTATCGCTCGAGAAAATAATCCATGATACTTAGTCAACTTTATGAATTATTTTGAACGTTTCTTTCTTGCATAGTATTATGCTTTTGATTTGAGATGACCATTGACCAAACTCGCTAAAAATGTAACTAAATTGTGCAAAAGGCTTTTGGGTATTTCATTTTTATCAGAAATTTTAAAAACTGATAGTTACTTTTTCTTATACCAAATGACATTTCCAAAGCGTGACGAATTCTGTAACCTGTAGCGAGACTGTTTGGAATTTTGTCAGACATTATAAAATATGCATTTTTTTTTTTTTTAAATCAGGATGACTTAGACATTTTATCAGAGATTCTGAAACAAATTTTTTTCAACTTGAATTAAATTTTTTTTTAATTATTAATATATTCAATTACTTAATGGCATTTCCAGGGAAATTGCTTCATTTATTTTAGATATGTTATTTATTTATTTTTTTTAATATAAGAGAAATTGTTTTTTCGGTATTTTGTAAGACACTCTGATATTTATATTCATTATTTTTAGTTTTAATTTTTTTTTCAACGTTCCGTTATAATGGCACTTTTGTAATTTTTTTTCGTTTTTTCATTTTTCATTTTTTTTTTAAATATTTTCAATCTTTTTATATTTTTTGAAATTCTTTAAACTTTATTGATTTAAATTTTTGATTTGAACTTATTTTTTGAATTAGATGTAAAAGTGAAAGCATTTACAATATTTCAGACATTCAAACGCTTTGTGAAAATAATACCTACCACCCAGGGAATGCAGAAGAATCGAGTTCAATTTAAATACGAGTAGAAGAATAGAAAATAATAACGTTTCGTAGAAATGAAAATTTTTCAAAATTTCAACGAATTATGTATTAGGTATTTGTACCCAATTCTTTTTTCAAAAGTTTCATAAAATAATTGTTTTTTCACATTTAAATTTTAATTTTTTCTAAAAAAAAATAAGTGTGACTTAGGCATTATATCTACGTATCTTGAAATTTTTTACCAAAAATGTTTTGTTCTTCTCAATAGAAAATTTTTCACTGTAAGGTATATGTTCTGTTTTTTTTTTTTTTTTCAAATAAAAAAATAATATTTTTTTTTAAATTAAACAAAAATTATTATTACCTAGTAAAAAATTTTAAAAAAACAATAGGAATAATTAACATTTTTTTGCAAAAAATTGATCTAACATACTTGAAAAGAAAATTGAAGATGGGTAGGTTTTTAAAATTTTAGAAAAAATGTTCAAGTATATAAATTATCTCAGTTTACACTAAGTAGGTAATTAAAATTTCTAATCCAAGTCCTTTAAAATTATACAAAGCCTATTAATTCAACATTCGCTTGTTTTCGTTACCTCAACGTCGATTAAAAACAAACTAAGTGAATTTTAACGAATACGGATTACCAAATAAAACAACATTTTCAGAGCTAAACATTTATGGCACTAATCATCTTACAATTTCAATATAAAAACTAATGTATAAATCACACTGAAGTAATTAAAAAATCAGAAAAAGGAAAAAATTTATAAAGGAAAATGGTTTCAGTATGTATACATAAAAATAAGTAAACGTATAGATAGGCGAAAATTTCATTTTTAAATATCAATAAGAAATACGCCAGGGTAAAAATTAAGGAAAACAAAATATATTATATATGTGGATGAAATACGAATAATATGGGCATATTTGATCGATTTAACTTTTAAACAGATTTTTGTAAATAATTATCGAATAAGAATATAGCCAAACTGCTATCTCTATCTTTGTGTTCGTGAACCAAACGTTTCAAATCATTGGTGTAACCAGCAAGTTCTCTGATGATTTTGGCATGCTCGTGGACGAATTCATTTTCAATAAATGAAGAAGTCTGAAAAAAACAAAACGAAAATAAATATTAAATAAAATGAAAGCGTTGAAAGGAAAAACACAGAAACAAGAACTGAATTGAAGTCAACATTACACTAATTTATCAGTTAATCAATGAATTTATCAGAAAGCTCTTCAACTGTTCCTTCAAACAATTTACTCTACATTATCTCTAACCATTTTTATCTACTTTTATGAGTAATACTCGCAAGCAGTCTAATCTGAACTTAGCTGTTTCAACATAAGTTATATCGATACAAAAGTCAACTTACTTCAGCATCGTAGGAACCTGGCATTTTAGTAGAGATTTCTCTATGAATATAGTGAGCTTCTTCGGCAACAGTTTTCCACATACCCAAAGCTTTAGCAAGACTTGGTAATTCATCCAATTCGTAGACTGGGATACCCTGAAAAAAGAATTTTACAAAATAATTTACACGAATTGTCTTTAAAAAATCACCAATGTAGATAAAAAGACTTCATTTTGTTTTGGTATAGTTACGTGTCATTTGTAACTTACCCAAACCAAAGTGTTCGAAAGCTTTGCAAAAAAAATTTAAACATCAGGTAAAAATAAGAACATCGTTGAAATTCGATTAATAAAAATACACTTACGATTTCGCTAGGGATTTCTTTCTTGTATTTGAAGTCGTGAGCGCCTCCTCTTTTGGTCATGTATTTGATCAATTCAATAGAGTCTTCCCATGATTCATCAGAGTACTTTTTGTAAAGCTTAGCGAATCCTTCTCGGTTTGCCATGTAGTTGTGATAATGGGCGGACTAAGTATTACAGATATGATTAGTGCGTTTGTTATTTGTGAGTGTATTTCAATTGGAAACAATAACATCGTAATAATATTTACCATCAACATGAATTGCCAGTTCCTGGTGATATGAAGATTAGCATAGTTTTGTAAATCTTTCAGAACTGTATGAGCAGCTCCATACTTAGCGGTACAGTTTAGGGTTTCACCACCTACGAGAAAAAAAAAATAAACAAATTAGCTCGTAAATATTTATGTATTTATTTATTTTTAAACAGAACTATCATTATTCTGACTTACCACCCAAACTACAAGCGCTAACAATTTCACTGTAACAGAACTCAGTAGCTGAGCTGTTACAGATAACAACGGAGAGAACTACGAAAAGACCAACAAATGACTTGAACATTTTGATCCCCGTTAAGATTCTGCCCACTGCAAAATTAAAAAAATTAATTAAAAAAACAAAACTTATTTAATATGCTCAAGTTCTTGAAAATATCAAGAAGAGAAATATAATATTAACGAGATAAGAAGTATTTACCTGAACGAAGAAACTTGAAAAAAAAATTGGCAATTTTAAAAATAAAACTACGAACGTTGTACCACCTTTACACTCACTGGCGCAGAAGGTGTAATGTTAATACTTGAAGAGAAGAACTTTAATTAACAAAAGAATAACTACGTCTAACGAGTAACAAGTAAATCAAACTCCGCTGCTTATTTCGAGAGATAGTGCAATAATAAAATGTCCTTGATTCAATCGACTTATCAGTTGTCGTCGAGTGGGGACTACTCGGAATACTTGTATCGATAATCGAATATCGCAATAAACAATAATATATCCAAAAACGCTCTCAAAAATGTATTTTTTTTTTAATATGACCCATTTTGGGCTGAAATTTTTCTCATTTTTGCATCAAGGTTAGTTTTTTAAATAATGGAAACCGCGTATAAAGTTTTACAATAACTTTTTTTCCAGCCAACTGTGTCTCAAGAATAAATCGACTTTATATTGATCGATTTTTCAACTTCGCTACGTCGCAATGGAAAATTTCTGTTTACAAAACGGATGACGGATTTAAAAATTAGTCGTACTCATAGGAATGGATGAGCGATAAGATAATTGAGAATTTTCATTATCGTCCGCATTTGAATTCTTCTGTTCATTTCAATTCGTGCCATATTGTAATTCGTTATTTTCTATAAAGCTTTTACACCTTCTGCGCCAGTGTGTGTAAAGGTGATATAATTTAAGTTCGACTTTATTTCTTTATCAAAATTCTTTCGTATTCAAATCTAACTTTTTGAATCCAACGATGGAGTTCTCCGTAGTATCATGTTTGATTTTGTGCGTTTTTTTGGTCTGCTCAACCGGCGTCAACGGTCAAGGAAAATTAGATTGTAAGTATCATTTTAGCTACGATTCATTCATTTTCTTTGTTATTGCAGAAGTTTACGAAATTAATAAGTTCATAGTAACTACTAACTACCTATAAGTACACTACATACGTACATCAGTTTTGTCGTTTTTCGGAGCATCTATGAATTTAAAATAAAGAAGCACGATCTACGAAACTCGAAATACTAACTGCAACCTCTAATGCGATCACATCATAAATTTAAACGAAGTCGAGAACATTCTATTTCTTATTCTCAACCTGTTCTTACAATTTGTATTTTTCTTGTTTATTTACAATAAGACGATAACCAAAAAAAGTCTCATACGATGGAAGATCGTAACAGGTTCATTTTATTTTATGATCCGAGGCTGTTATCAGTAAATTATACTGTGATTTCTCAGCGAATACTGATTTACTGAATTAAATGTTGTAAAATTTTGATATTAGACTTCTCCGTTTTACTTAACGTTATCTTGGTAGGACCTCTTTATTATTTTGACAAATATGTACATTAATGGAAAAAAAAAACTGAATTTAAAAGTTCATCGTGGACAACCATGAGATTATTAAAATTAATCGCTAGATATGATTTTTTTCTTAAATGGACACATTTTTCAAATATAAAAAAAAAACCTACCTACATAAAAAAATATCAAAATTTCACAACTTTTAGTTGAGTGTTCGCAAGGTATTCGCTGAGAAATCACGGTATAAATTATTTACTGATAACAGCCTCTGAGCATACGGTACCTCAGCTAAATTGCTACTAAAAAGATTGTGAAAAAATATCGAAAATATTGCTAGTTTTGTTTGTACTAGAACCCTATTTGTACAATTCGTTCAAACAATCCACCAACTATAGTTAGGGCTCTATACTATAGTTGGGTTTAATCGAATTTCCTTTTTTTTTGGATCTAAAATTTTCAGATTGAATAAAATACCTACTATAAAGTATGAGAACAAATATGATATTACTCGAAACAAGGAACTTTACTTTTGAGTTGAAGTGAAAGCTCAACTTTATCTATGCATAATGCATCTGCTGGACGATTTTTCCCAATCTTTACTTCATGGAAGTAGGCACTAGGCAGGCACCCATTATTCAAAAATTAGATACTTTTTTCATCACAAAATTTCTTCACGATTCTCTTTTTAAATATCTGGTAAGCTAAGCCTCTTCTCCCGAAACGCTGAACTTCACCGAGTATGAGTTATTTTATGTAGGGTAGTACGTATTTATTCAATGTTGATGAAAAAAATTCTTCGAATTGAATATCATAGAATTTCGTCTAATGATTATTTTGAACGAAGCAATGACACAGAATCCTAACTTCTATTTTGTTCTTTGTCCTATCTTTTTGTGTGATATATTTGTCAAACAAAGTAACACATTCGTGTCTTTAAACGTTATTATTATGCCGTGCCAACATTGAAGGACAAATTTAGATCTTTCGTGAAGTATTATTAATAAGTACATTATGTACCCAACACCAATCCAATAATTCTACAGTTGAAAAACTATTCATGGGGGTTTCCATTGTTTATCATAGTTCCATTCTCAGTTCTCGAAAATATTTTGATAATGAGCGATATGTAATCTGTAAGATGAACGCATTGATTTGCTCGTAGGTCTTTAAACGCGTGTTTTTGTGCATATTTCTTTTATTGTGTGAACTCAATTAGCGGAAATTTGAAGTTGAGTCATTTTTATCTCATTTATTTGTAATGAGTAAAGAAATAAGACGCTATCTTTATACAGGAAGTACAGAGATGAGCAGCGAGATGTAGGAGTATTTTCCATAATGTTGATTATTACCTTTTGAGTAATTGAAAAACAAATCACCGTATTTAATAAGTAAAGGATAAAAATAAAAAAACTAATTTGAGGATACCCGAATTGATCCATTTAAATTCATAATGAATCGTAATGAGTCATAATTAAATAATGTAACATCTATCTCATCTCATGCTGTTATTTTAAAATAGAGAAATAAACCACCAGAGTTTGATCCAAACGATACGAATGAAAGATAAGAGTTAGTTGAAAAAAATGCACCATTTCAAATTGATTTTAATTTACTATCATCTTATAGCTTTCTTCGTCCTATTTTAATTTTACTTATATTTTACTACATCAATAAATAAAATTATGTTATTGTTTATTATTCTCACAGGCAAGGTACCATCAGTCCAAATGCCTACAGATTGGATTACAATGACCGACCCGTGTACACATTTAATGAAGGCTCAAATACAACAAGAGTTAATTGCATCGATGACGTATTTAGCTATGGTAAAACGATCGTGTTTATTTCATTCATTTCAGTATCAAAATATTTACTACGAAGTAGGCAAAAAAAATTGAACAAACTGCGAATGTTTTGCCCAACATCGCGTTGCCAACTTTCCTGACGATAGGTCGTTGAGAAAAAATATCGTCGAATTTATTACTATACCATTCTCTCTTCGAATCAATGAATTATTCAATTTTTCGTCTTGGCATCTGATTAAAAAACGCAATTGATCACCTTGATTTCATTTAATAATACAAGCGTTGTTTTTTTTTTGTTTTTAGGGAGCTCATTTCTCGAAGGATACCGTCAACAGACCAGGATTCGCGAAATTTTTCTTCGATAGCGCATCCGAAGAACGTGAACACGCGTTGAAATTGATGCATTACATGCTGATGCGTGGAGGTCTAACTCATGATATCAGTCAGTTGATCAGAGATCCGGTAATTACATGTTTTTTTAACATATTGTATAATTTTTAAGTGGCGAATTCGAATTTGTACTCAACGAGTTACTCGTCAATTAAAGCGCTGATTGCTCTTTGGTATGTTACTTGAATTTCGGCACTTCGGTCAGTAAAGCTAAAGAACACAGCATGACCTTCAAAAACATCTAATGTATGCGCTGAGTAGTTGTCCTGTTCCTGTTTTTTTCCTTCTTCGATTGTGGTCTTTATGACGTGTTTTTGTAGTCTGCAGGGATTCATCTACGAATAATTCAGTAAACATGTTTTCCATTCAATGGCGTAACTGATAAAGTTCGAGTTTCTAATCAAATAATTACATTTCTGATTAGAAATACATAATTACAATTTATGATACAATTTAGAAATTGCGGAAATATCTAATATCTATCCAGGCTAAATTCACTGAGCTGTTTTGTTATCTTATCATTATAGGCGAATCGAGAATATTTGGATTGAATGAAATTAAGCGTGTTTAATTACCATTTATATACCTAATATCTTTGTCATTTTAGTTTTTCTGAGACATTTATGATTTTTCACGCGTACAATTTTTCCTGTTGAAATTACACTAAATCATAGTTTAATGAAACACCCATCGCCGAGGGCAACTGGAAATTTTATCTAATGCTGTTGCTCAAAACATTAAACTTTCCTCTGATAATTGTATTAAAGTTTGAAGTGGGTGCTCGACATGTGGCACTGGCATGTTTCTTAGTATTGGTTACATAAATATTGGTACCTACTTTAAAATATCACGAGACATGCGAACCATTCGTGTGATTTTGCACCCGTCTTTTTCGATGTGATCTTTATTGAAAACACCCTACGTTATTTTACAGCTCCCAAAATCCGATACCTGGGCCGATGCAAATTCAGCATTAAAAGATGCTTTGAGCTTGGAAGCCGAAGTTACTCGTAAACTGATAGATATCGCTAAAATCTGCGAAGCACCTGGTAAAGAAGCTCAAGACTTCAACGACTACCATGTAAGTTTCAACGAAAGATTATAAGCCTTGTGTTAACATTTGAAAATTTGTCATCAACCCTACTTACTCGTTTGAATGTTCGATTGTTTCTTTATCAGCACCCAAGTACCATTGTTCTATAAAACGATGGATAATATCGATTGTTTGCACAATTGTAGTGGTTGACAGTATCGATAAGATAAACGTGGTATGATTAAAGTTAGAGAGGCCTTTCTAAAGGTGTTTTTCTCTTTATTATAAAAACCACGTCGATCTCGTATACGGTTGATAGCCCTTGAGAATTAATTGAAGGCGGATATGCTAAATCTATGATTGATTTATAATGATGAAGCAAATTTTATTTTATATCAGTCCTCTGGTATTAAAGTGACGTTTTCTTACAGCTTGTTGACTGGCTAACCGCTGAATATTTAGATGAACAATACAAAGGACAGCGAGAGTTGGCTGCTAAAATTTCGGAACTCGGAAAAATGATGGCTTCGCATGGGCAACTTGGCGAATTTCTTTATGATAAGAAAATGCTCACCGGAGAACCCATATCTTTCTAAAAAAAAAACTGCAATCGGTTATTTTTTTAAACCCGTATTGTAGATATCACCCATTTTCCTTTTTTATTTATGTACGTTACAGAGGATAGTTAGATTTGCATACCTAATTTTAATGTTATACGATAAATACCTAGTACCTACCTACTTATATATTATGTTTATCGTTCAAAAGTAGATGTTAATTGTTATAGTTAGTCGTTTCGATGCCATATTTTTTTTTTTGTAATGAACAAAGTCAAATTATATTTGTAAAATTTTTACGAATGCACTTTTCTTGAGTTTAATACGATTCGGTAGAATAATTTGTTTGCTTACGGAATGCTAACCGAAAAGAATAACAATTCAGGGTGGGTTTAAGGAAATGATAATGCGGAATCGAAATTATTACAATATTTTCAATATTATACACCATGGGGAATTAATATCTATTCCCATTTTATTTCATAATTAATCTTTCCAACTAAATTTAAAGTTGAAGTTCTTGTAAGTTAGATCATAATCATGATTCGCAATTTTTCGTTTGATTAATTCAACGGATTAATTTTATCATTCATACTGGGAAATGATTATGAATTATTTTATGTAATTTCCCATGGGTGCTGGGAAAATATATTTAAATCTTTCACTCCATTGGTTATCAGAATTTCACATGCTTTTTAATTCCAACGTTGAAAATGAAAAAAACATCTCGAAAATAATACTTTTGAAATTTTCATTTTTCATGACATTTTTCTCATTGTCATGTCGTTGCACTTTTCAATTTCTTTTTCAGTTTTTCTGTTCCAAGCAAGGTTCCAAGCAATTCCCGGAAAACCCCGAACAATATCGAAACCAATCGAAACTTTACGAAATATTCCCATTGTGTTGCATTTTCAAATGGCTGCTGCCGCTGCTGGACGTGACACGTGAACAATAAAATTGGTCAGTTTGGTCTACGGCAAAGTGACAGTTTGTTCGATTAGTTCGGTTTTTTGATTGCAATTTATAAATTTTCCACTTTTTATGGTACATAGATTTTGTGGTACATAGATTAGATAACTAATCGAATTTTGTTCTGAAAATTGCTTTAGTTATGCATAACTTTGTAGATTCGAATTCGGTTTAGAAATAATTAGAATAGTGAGTGTTATCGTAATATCTTAAAACTGGAAAATGCAGCGCGAAACATTGAATTTTCCATTCACTTCTACGAGTACAATGCGATGTTTCTATTCTAAAGCAAATTTTCTACATTCAGCTTTAAAAATGAATTTAATGCAGTAAGTATTTACCATCAGCAAACGCAATATTTCTCGTTAGATCATATAATGAATGTTTATTGTTTAGTATGCGAATGTCACGAGCAAATTAAGGTGACTAGATTACTATCAAGAAGTACTCATTTTGAATTTCTCTCATGTAGATAATGATATTTCCTTAAAATAATCAAATTCCATTTATTTAGTTGTCCTTTGAACCAATGAAGCGAAACGGTAGAAGCATTCGTTGTAAAACTTCAATTAGATACCCCTAAAATTTCCAAGTCAACCGTTAACAATTTTAGGTTTTATCCTGTTCTGTAGGCAGAAGGTGTGTAAAAGATGAAAATCTTTCTGGGCTTAATCTTAGTTTCATGATAAGTCAAAACAACGTCCCTTCTGTTCTACAAAAACACCATGGGACGTTCTCGAATTACTAAGTATACCGAACCGATATTGACGTACTCGTCATTATTTGACAACAATCGACAATAACTTTTGATTGTTGAAACAGCGAAATTTGACGAAGAAAAGTTAGGAATGACAGTTCGTGATTAAAATATTTTTCGTGGTATGTAACTCGAATAAGCGTCATGTTACCAACAAAGCAATGTAATAAAAAAAACTTCATAAATTTAATATGCATGAATGAAACGAGCACACAGTACAATGATCAGCACAATAAGGAAAAAGAAACTTAAGAATTAAACTGAACAACTACGATTTAGGAAAAAACGAAATTGTTTCTAAGCCTTCGGGCATATATTCTAAACCAGATACATCTTTATGTTCCATGTTATAATTTTGTTTATATCCTGAAAAACAAAAGTTCCAAAAGAATAACGAGAAAAAATTTAAAAAATAACAAAATCTAAACACCAGTGTTACCTAAATCTTTCATCAATCTGGTAGGGGCGTTTCGTAAATGCAAAGGTACGGTTGGTTGAGGACCTTTGTATTCGCTGATGAACTTTTTAGCACTCTTCAATGCATTGTAAACTTCTCTTGATTTTGGAGTTCTAAAAAAGTAGTTAAGAATTTATAGCTAGGTGCAAAGCTGTATCTGTTGATTGAATAGAAATTACCTCGCCAGGTAAACAGCTAAGTGAGCTAATAGTACATCTGATTCAGGCATGCCAATAGTTTGACAGCCGTGTAAAGTTGAAACAGCCATTACTAAAGCGTGAGGATCAGCTAATCCTGAAATATTTACACGAATTAAAATCGGTTTGTCTATTAATAGATTTCTACAATGTAATGGCTCTATTTACCGACATCTTCACTAGCCAGTCTTACTAATCTACGAGCTATGTAAATCGGATCTTCGCCACCTTGTATCATTCTTGTCAACCAATATATAGCTGCGTTATCATCGGAAGCTCGAATCGATTTATGTAGAGCAGAAATCAAATTGTAGTGCTCGTCGCCATTTCTATCGTACAAAAGATGTGATCTCTACATAGAAAGAGTATAGAAATCACTAGTTTTTAAATCTAGTAAAAATATTGAAAAATAAACATTTCGTATTCGTAGGTACTTTGATGCTCTCCCTGATATCAGAAAGCGTTATTACAGCATTAGCTTCCATTTTACTTTGAATAGCCATTTGCAAACTATTTAGTGCTATTCTAGCATCGCCATCCGATATCTCAGCTAACCATTTAATTGCATCTTCATCAACACAGAATGAATCTCTAAAAACGTATACCTAAATTATAAGTGCTGATTTAGATAACGATTCATTTAAAATTACAAATTGAATTACTGAGAATCGGTATCTTCATTCAAAGAACGAACATATCCTCCGATATGATCAACTGCTCGTTGTAAAATATCGACGATATCTTCTACTAATAATTTATCAAAAGTTATCACTCGACAGCGACTTAGTAACGCGTTATTCAAACTGAACGATGGATTTTGCGTTGTTGCTCCGATCAGTGTAATTGTTCCATTTTCAATATGGGGAAGAAAAGTATCCTGATTAGGAAACATATCATTAGTTACCTGTTAATTTGTTCAAAATAGAAAAGATTGCAGTACTCACCTGTTGTGCCTTATTGAATCGGTGGATTTCATCCATAAATAAAATTGTTTTTTTTTGAAACATTCTCATTTCATTCTTAGCTATATTAATTACTTCTTTCACATCGCCAACGCCAGCAGTTGTTGCGTGAAGTTTAACGAATCTCGCCGAAACACCTTTCTTATTTTTACCTTTTTTTATTAAAATTTCTTTGATGACATTTGCCAGTGTGGTCTGTAAGTGAAATTAACGATATTGAAATATTTAAAGGTTTTATAAGTAACTGACCGATTCGTAGAGTTCATACATACTTTCCCACATCCTGGAGGTCCCCATAAAATCAGACTTGGAATATCAGCAGCATCTAAAAGTTTTCTTAAAAGGGTACCGCTACCGACTGTTTTTTCTTGACCAACAAAGTCATCAAGGTCTGATGGTCGTAATGCTTCAGCTAACGGTATTTCAAATTGATATTCTTTCGATTTATCATCTTTCGGTGACTCATTACTATTGTTCTCGGGCTGAAATTCGTAACGTAAATTTTCATCATGAAATATGTTGGTGGTACCTTAGTGTCGTCTACTTACTACAATTACTCGTTCAACTCTGCTCGCATTTGTAGTTGGAGTTGCGATTGTTGACGTTTTGACTTGTTTGGCGGTCTGAGGGCTCTCACTAGTTTCTCGTTTTCTTTTCGGGGTTGTTGCTGGAGTTTCATTTCGACTATTAAGGAATAAACAACTGTTCACATGTCGTTCGATTTCTTTCTGACTAAACACTTTGTCGCAGATTGGACAGCTCGGATTTGAATCCATGATTGTTTATTTCATTTTACCCAAGAATCTAATTATATAATTCTGTGTGAATAAGTATTTAATATTTTGTATCATTATTCGACTTTTCATAAAACATAAATTCGCGCAATTTCTATGACGGCGTTTGGTTTGAATTCTTATCAATAATAATTGTTATCACAGAAGTAGTACACAAAAAATTCAATAGATGGCGTTACAATTCTTTGCGCCTTTTTAGCCGAAATTTTAACTAAGTAAAAATGGCGGCTATTGCGATAGTCTCGAGGTCTCGACAAAAAAAATTGGCCGGGACCACTTTTCTTCATGTTTCTCGAGATCTCGACCCCTAGAAACCAAATTTGGCGATTTCCGCGATGTCAGATCTTATATAAGTACCTATACATATATAATTCGTCCCTCAAATTACCTATTGAATTTCTCAAAATTGCTGGATTTTCTAAAATTATCTAACAAAATGATTTTCCAAAAATCGCGGAATTTCCGAAAATCATTATTATTTTTTTTTAAAATTCTGACAAATTTTTAAAAAATTTGAATTTTTAAAAATCTTTAAATTTCTAAAAATTGTGAGTTTGTCAAAAACTAAAATTTTTCAAAAATTATGAAATTTCTTAAAATCCTAGAATTTTTTGTATACAATTCACAAAATGACTGATTTTAAAAAAATAACAATTTTAAAAAAATTTAAAAAATAAGTAAATAAATAAAAATAATTTTCATCTTAATA
>FIZV01047160.1:0-14344 GCA_900050545.1 Trionymus perrisii | reverse complement strand
AAATGTCAAATTTCCCAAAATCGTTGAATTTTATAAAATTCTCTGATTCACAAAAATTATAGATATTTCAAAAATCATCACTTTTCCAAAAATTTTCACGTTTAAAAAATTATTAAATTTTAAAAATTGAAAATTTTTTAAGAATTTTTAATTTTTAATAATCCAATAATTTTCCGCAATGTGAATTTTCAAAAAATGTAAAATTTCCCAAAAGCGTTGAATTTATAAAATTCTCTGATTCACAAAAATTATTGGTTTTTCAAAAATTGTCACATTTCTAAAAATTTTAAAATTTTCCAAAATTGTCAATTTTTAATGATTTAATAATTTCCCGAAATTATAAATTTTCAAAAAATGTTCAAATTTACCAAAATCGTTGAATTCCATTAAATTCCCTGATTCGCAAAAATTATTGATTGTTCTATTTCAAAAATTTGGAAATTTTTTAATAATTATTGTTAATTTTTAATAATACTCGTAATACAATAATTTTCCGAAATTTTGAATTTTCAAAAAAGTTCAAATTTTTCAAAAGTGTTGAATTTTATAAAATTCTCTGATTCGCATTGTCAAATTTTATATAATTTTCCAATTTACTAAAATTATTGATTTTTCAAAAATTGCAGAATTTTTAAAAGTCATTGGCTGATTAAAATTAATGGCATGCGAAAATTCAATCCATGGAACATGGAAGTCTGAATCGATGCGGAAATTTTGTTTAAAATCTTGCAGAATTTTTAAACCACTTTTACAACGTTTTCAAAATATCATTTTTTATAACATGGGTGAAGTACTTCATAAAAATCTCAATTCTTTGAAAATTTGAAGGGAAGTCGGACTTCCATAACTTCCCCATCAAATACGCCACTGACGCACATATCAAATAATATTCACAAAATGTATATATTTTTCGCATTATTCATGCTTATGAGCAGAATTAGCATTGCGAAAATGATGGAAGAACTTATCGTACATAGAATGCTTATCAATGTTGGAAAAATCCAATTTTTCTACCATTCCCTGGAACCGCATTAAATCGGTTTTTTCGCACAATTTAAAAACGTAGATGTCGTGATCATTAACCTTTTCATACGATTGGTATCCTTGCGACAAGTAGAATGTTTCGTTATCCACTTCGCATTTAACAACGAATTCGAATTTTAGGATTCTTTCGCCATTTTTATTACATATCTGATGAAGAGAACGCTGCGAATAACGCGCATATTCTTCGTCTAGAGTAAGCGGTTCGGGTGCTTTTCCGAATAATTTTTCGTAAACACATTCGCATAAACTTTGCTTGTCCGTAGTTAACAAATTGGTGACGGGATCAACGTATCTGCCACGTATGAGATTATTCCCTAAACAAATGGACAATATAATTTTGTAAAAATGATAGAATACAAAAGTGGTGAAGGTAATTCCCACGTCTACATTAATATGCTTATATAATAAAATACCAATAAATACTAATTACTTTTATAGGTATAGCTACAGGAGCAATCGTGCTTTTACTTACAAATATCACTAAGCGATTCTTTATGCGATAGGTAATGGTTCAACACTTCTTCGTTGTCATTTTCTGCTTTATAATTAATCTCGCCGAATTTACATTCGGCTTTGCAATTATGCGCCGAAATAATGAAACCCAAAAAAACGTAAAATAAAAATTTCATTTTATCGACGAAGTTTTGAAACTATGTTACGAATGTCGAATTTCAAAAAACTTCTTTTGTATGCTTGAAATTTTTACAAAAGGTGTGAAATTCTCTATAATTAGTGACGTTTCGCAGTTGTGCTCATTAAAAAAAAAAATCATTAGAGACGTGTCACCTGTAAGAATTTTGTTCAATTAGCAAGAAATATGTAGGTATTGTATGGTATACCTATATTATTCTAGGGTGCTTCAAAACCAGTATTTTCAAGTTTCGAGTTGAAGCGACTAAGTTTTTAATTTTGTCATAATCACTCGCATGTATTCCCCACTTGAAAAATAAATCATGATTACAAATGCATCATAATTAGGTATAAACGATTACAATGAAAGAAAAATTTTCCCCACCCTTATAACTCGCAACACGTAAAAGAATGATCAAACTTTAAATATATAGGTAAAAACATTTTATTTTTAAATACGTTCAAATAACAACAATCAAATAATACATACGGTCGTACGTAAAAATAAATAGGTATAATAACTATTCAAAAAAAAATAATTAACCTGCAACTTAAGTCATAATTCACACTACAAATACAACTAACGTATTTGTATAATAAAAAGAGTAATAAATATTATAAACGAATAAAATGGAAACGAAAACATGACACAAATTTCGAGTATATTACAAATGAGTAGCCTTCTTTTTCCTAAAAAGACTGGTTAAAACACTAGATCGTTTGTCTTTACGTGTAATCGATGCTGCATGTTCGCTTTCGCTGGAACTTTCGCTCGGTGGTCTTTGAATGGGGTCTACGTTTTGATAAATATTGGCTCCTACTGGAGGACTGATATATGGCGGTAACGTAGATGCGCGATTATTACCGTTACTTGAATTAGTCTGCAAGGGAAACTTTGGTTTAGAAAATAATTTGAAAAAATTGCCATTTTAAACAGTGTAATACTTACTATTGATTGTTTCGATGGGATAACACCAATATTATAAGCTAAAAAAAAAAAAAAAAAAATTAATTCTATTTACGCAAGTAATTGAACGAAAAGAAGCAATCACTCACAAGAATTGTGCCTATAATCATTTTGCCAAGCTTCTTTGGCATTATGTACATTTCTTAATGGCGGTGCGGTAGTTGGGAGTGGTGGAGGCTCTACAAACATTAAAATTAATTTTTTAGTATTTCAAAAATAACATAAATGATAATTTCTTCATGTATTTACCATGATTAGTAGGAGATAGATCGTAAGTACTCTCACTACTTCTTCTCCAATCAGAATTACCATTTTGGATAACTCTAGATTGCTGTATTTGATAAGAATGTGGTCTAGCCGAAGGCTCCATTCCATCTAAACAAAGAAAATACTTCGTAAATTATGCAATTTTTGGATTAATTTCTCCACTGACGCGTTATTTCTTACCATTATTTTGTTTATTTCGTAACGTCACCGAGAGACCCTCGGCTGAAGAAGTTCTAGCTGGCACAGGAGGAGGGGCCGAACGAGGGGCAGTAATGGCCGTTTTATTATGGTACGTATCGTTGGCATGTATACTATTCCGATTCATTGTTGGACCGCTCTTACGACGTTGCACTTCTGGAGTCGATTCTCGACTCGAACTCGACGTGTCGTGGGCGGCAGCAGAAGGTGATTCGGCGTTAGATTGTAATTCCTGTTTGAAAAAAAGTTTCCAGTTATTTTGCAATTTTCTACCAAAACGAATTGTACGTATTGCATGGTGACTCGATTTCCAACCTTTTGAGAATCATCGTAACTGAGCAGCTGCAAACTAGGAGGAAGCTGAGCGTGGAATTGTATTTTATTTACCCAATCTTCCATTTCTTTTTCACTATTTGCTAAAAATAAGAATTCCGAACCATCTTCGCAGCACAACCTACAATTTAAAAAATTAATACTCTTGTATCAAATTTTTTAAAACATTTTGCATACACTAATACCAACCTGAACACGTGTTTTCGTTTCGTATAATCTTCGGCTTTTTTACATTGAGCTTTGTAAATACTTATAGGCGGGGTGGCGGCTTTACTACTCAAGAAATCATCTTGATCTTTGAAGAAACATAACAGCTGGCCGCAAAGTACTACGAAAATAAGAGTAAGTTGAAATATAGATCTCCAATACGTGGATTATCATCTTGAAAATGATCTGTACCGGTATATAAAGTTTTCCAAGATCTAACGGGGGCTTTTTTACCCCCACTTTGCAGTTCGTGTTTTCTATCGAGTAGACCTTGAATTTCAACAGGAGGTAACTGGTCTAATTGTTCTAGTTTTTGTAATTTTCTGAAACTCTGAGTTCTTCTTCGGGTGGTGAAGCTGGGTGTTCGACGTGGTTTTTTGCTGTAATCAGCTTTCATGCTTTCTGCCCTTTTGACATCTAAAATAAATTAAAGAACGGATACTAAATGAATTAGCGTAATATAAAATCTATAAAAATATTTTGAAGATCTTGACTTGTTATTTGATAAAAAATGTAATTTTTCCTGTGTTCCATTACAAAAATAACATAATGAATAAAACGTTTCGTGAATTGCATACCTTTTCTTATTCTGTCTCCAAATAACGAAGAAATAGCTCCACTTTTATGATAGGCAACCGGTGACGTTGATGAATTCAATCTGCTACGAAACAATATAAAAACATTAATTCGTCAATAAAACACGCATATTGCTTACCTATATTTCAGTAAAACCATACATGGAGAACTCACTAGTTGTTTTGAAACTTTCAATCGTATAAAATAAAATAAAATAAAAGCATCATCAGCAGAGAATAGTACGTGGTTTCAGAAAAAAAAGGGGAAAGAAAAAGTCACTGACGACAACTTAGAATTTTCTGGGTTGAAATTTCTTCAATGTTCAATGTGAAAATGGGCTTCCTTCGAAAAAATTTAGAATTTTCATTTCAAAACTATCGAGATTTTTTTTATTCCAAAAAAAAAAAAAAAATGCAAACACGAAAAAAAAATCTCCAAAAATTTAAAAAATATTTCTACTTTCAAAGCAACTAAGAAATTTTTTTATCCACAAAAATAAAGAGATTTTTCACCAAATTTCTTCTCTATGAAAACTAAATGTTTTTTTTTTCAAAAATATTTGAACAAAAAATTAATTTTTGCACTGACTACAAAAAAAAATCGATTCTTTTATTCCAAGAAAATTCGGATATTTTTTTCTCCGCAAAAATAATAATGTTTTTTTCTTTAGAAAAAACTCAATTAAAAAAACAGATATTTTAATAGGAAGTGTGTATTTAATTTACGCGTGGTAATGTTGACTCGACGGTCATAATGTAGTTTCAAAAATGCAGGAACTAATTCTCTGCCGAATGTATGTATTAGAGATAAATGACAGAAATGCGACAGAACAAAGAAGACTAACTACATAATTACCTCTCACTACTACCATCATCTCGGTTAGTTTCACTATCTACGGATCGAAATGATGGAAACGAAATTAAAGAATTTTTGGACGATTCTTCACCACTGAATGCCAGCCATCATGCAAATGCGTTATTGTAAATTAAGCATGTATTATAAAATCATGCAAAAAGATTTAAAAAATTTCAGCCATTAATTAAAATCGTATGAACTGAAAATTATTGATAAAATTTGTTAAACGTGCATATTTCTTATGTGCGAGTTAATCATTTTCACTCCATAACCATTGATGAAGCCTTGAACGTAACAAAACAAGTACCTGATATCAGAGTCAAATTCATCTCCACCGTTCATGTCTTCTTTTAGCGAACGAGGATCGACTCGTCTTCTGTCTTCACGTCGTCTTTCCTGTAATTGAATTTCATTAAAAATTGGTAAAATAATTCGATGCTATAATTCGAGTGCGAGATATAAAACATACGTCAGTAATACGTTGAACTTCTCTTCGTTTTCTTGCTTCGAGTCTTTCTTTCTCTAAACGATCTTTTTCAGCGATTCGTGCTACTTTTTCGATTTCTTTTTGCTTAACGAATGCTTTTTCGAGCTGGTAAAATATTTATCAAGATTACAAATTATGCCGAGATCTTTTCATAATTTTCTTATTCGTATTTACCAGGGTAATACGTTTCAAAGCGTTGCACTTTTCTTCTTGAGCTTGAATAGTTTTCTCAAAATCATCGTGTTTACGTATTAATTCTTCGACTTGATGAATAGAATCACCTAATTTCTCATCGTGCAGCATTGGTTCGCGAGAAAGAACCCAGTTTTCGAGTTGTTCGGCTTCTCTTTTAAAGATCTAACATAAAAAAAAGAATTAGTTTCCATTTTTTGAAAAATCAAGTATAAGTATCTATTTAAAAATAAAGTATGCACCAGAAATAATAATTGAAGTTACCTGAGTATCTAAATTCTGTTCATATAAAACTTTCCTATTCCTCCAAGTCTCGTTAAGTGAATGGTAACGTAACTCCAAAGTTTTAATTTTTTCCTGAATATCATTGCCTAAAAAGTGACCTTTCCTAATAAGATCATTACCCGTGGCGTAAAACTTATTGAAAGCATCTTGTCGACTAGTGATTTCAGCTCTGTGTTCTTCGTGTCTTTGCAATAATTTTTCAGCTCCGTCTACATCTTGAGCTAACTCAGCAGAGGTTACTTTGGCCATTACTTCATTGATCCAAGCCCTAAAAAAAATTGAATTGATTGCATTTCTGGTAATATTACTCACGATATTATGAACACCTAAAAAATGATACAGACATTAATTCGGTATATTCGTCGAAGTAAGCTTGTAATTTTTCGGTCTGATGCAGTTTATCTTTCCGTTGCTCCGATCGCTCGAGAAGTTGCGTCCAAGCTTCCAGAGTCTCTTCGTGTTTAACCTCGATGTGGTCTCTAGCATCAGGGAATAATCCTGATAAACGGCCGGCTTCTTCAACTACAGCTTCGACCTGTTTATTAGACCATTGTTATGATGCACGTTCAACAAAAACTTTTAATATAGAATTTGAAAAGAGGTACTTGTTCTTTAACGGCGGCTAGATCAGCTTGGAAACCTTCGTGTTTTCTAACCAAGCCTTGAATAGTTTCTAAATTATTATCGTAGTCTTCAGCCATCAATAGTGCATCTTTTTCTTGAATCCAACTAATCGTTTCATCTGCTGTTCTATCGAACACGTGTACTTGTTTGGCTCCGGCTAAAGCCTAAAAAATTCAAAATGCCAAAAATGGATGATACAACACATTGGAACGAATAACGATATGGTAAAAAAGATGCGTACTTCTTGACGAGCGTGGGAAAGTTCTTTTAGATCATCCCACAATTGTTGAATTTCTTCCAGTTTCATGGTGATTTTTTCTTTCTCTCGGTTTCCTTCCGTCACCAGAACTTTGCCTGTTTCTAAACAGCTGAGTACTCGACCTTCGCTTCCACTCAAGCCGGCCAAGAAATTATCAAAAGCCTGAAATGAATAAATTATTAAAGAAATGTCAAGAAAAAAAAAATGTAGAGAGAAAGTGTATGTACCTGTATAAGAAGCTCTACGTGTTCAACATCTCGACCGTAATCTTCCGAAGCAGCTACTGCGGTTTGGTCATTAATCCATTCAGCCACTTCTTCGGCTTCCCTTAAAAATCTGTACAATTTTCTACTTTCCAATAACCTGGCTTCACGTAACTTGCATATTGCTTGAAGTTCATTTAATTCTTTTTCAATCTCAGACTGAAAAAAATTCATCGTATTTTATTTATATAACCAAAGAACAAAAATAAAGATGAAGGTGAAATTGTGCTTACCTGCATTTTAGTAATATTTTTACTGTCAAAATGTGATCTATCAACTAAAGATTGACTCAAACTAGATAAACGTCCAACCGTATGCTGAAAAGCACTTAGCTCTCTTTCAACTGCTTCCAATTTCTTAATCAAAGATTGAACGGAATCTTCATCTTTTCCGTAATCTAATGAAGTAATAATGGGTCGTTTTTCTTTCAACCACACTTTAGCTTCGTTTGCTTCATCGAAGAACTGCGTATTCAACATTTTTTTTAAATTTTTTAAATTATGGTTAAATGAATTTTAATCTTAATTAAATAGATACCTATCCAATAAAACTAACCATTTGTGATTCTAAAGCATCGAGTAACTTGTGTTTTCTTATATTGGTTAATTCTTTTATATGAGCGAATTTTTCCATCACATCACTAAGCAATGAGTCAATTCGTTGAGATGCGAAATGCCCACTTCGCATCATTTGCTGAGCTCGACTAGATAAAGCATTTATGACCGGTTCATGAGAAAGTAATTCAGCTTCTAGTGCCTGAATAATAAAATGAAATAAATATACGTAAATCATCAGATTACATTTTAATATATAAGATCAAACGTAGACGAAGAGGTACCTGTTGTTTTTTCTGTAATTTTTGAACTGTATTCAAACTCGTTCCATAATCCGAAGACGCAGCAAATGGTTCTTTTTCAGCAAGCCATTGTAGTTCATCTTCAACGTCACGAGAGAACTGGTACAAGAGAAGAGCATCCTCTAAATTGTCTCTACGGATTTGCATTGGTTCTTGGAGAGAATGATACCTAAATTAAGCAATTTGGAGCATGTTGTTATTATAGAAAAAATGTTTCTTAAAACAATACAGAATATTTTTCACATTCAACAGATCGTTTCACAAGAAAAAAATCCAGTAAGTTTCATCAAATTTATTACAACCCATATCGAAGAAATTCAGAGCGAAAGGTCCAAACCGACCTACCTTTGAATAACAGAATTTGCTCGTTCTTGAATTTCGTCTTTCATAAAATGATTCGACGTTAGGAAAGTCGTAGCTGTGTCTTTCAATTGCTGGCAAGCTTCACCGTGACTATGTACATCATTTTCCAATAACGAATGTCTTTTCAATAAATTAGCAACGCTGGCTAAATCTTTGCCATGATCTTCGGATTGCAGTTGAGCTTCGACTTCTTCAATCCATGCTTCAAGATCTTCCAAAGTTCGACTAAATACCATCGCCTGAAAAAATCTCAAAATAGATTCGCAGTCACCCAAGATGTCTTTTCAAAATTACCTATGCCTACCTGATACGCGTCGTTAAGCCTTTCTCTTTTCAAAGCACTGGCTTCTTGCAACTTTCTCCATTCGGTTTCCAATTTATCCAGCCTAGCGCGTATTTCCGAACCGGCAAAGTGGCCGGCACTGATTAAACTTTCGCCTTCGGCAGTAACGGCGTTTAATCTATTGCGATTGGCAATCAGTTCGGACTCGAATGCGGCGTGCTTTTGAATTTTACTTTGTAAATTGGTAGGATCGCGGTAACTTTCATCGCCGGCGATTTGTTGTTTTTGAATAAGCCAACCCTCAACTTCATACATGTTCCGGAGGAAAAGCTGCAGTTGTTTTGAATCGTTCAGGCGTTTACGACGAGCGGCGCTGCTCTCTTTGAGTTTATCTCGTCGGCTACAGACACTCTGCAATTTATTCTGAATACCAGCGCTGTTGTAATGTTGATCGGCTAAAATTTCCATAGCAAATTTTTCCAAATCGTCGATTCTGCTTAATTGAGCTGTGACGGTTTTTTCAAAAGTTTCGTGTTTCCTGAGAAGAATTTCGACGCCAGATAACGATTCCTAAAATAGTCCAACGGTCAAAATAAGGTGGTAAATATGATTAGATTTTTTATAAAGTGCAATTATACTCACTCCCAGATCATCATTATTCAAGAATGCTTCTTTACTGGCGAGCCAACTTTCCGCTTGTTCAGCCTGTTCTTTGAATAATTGCCACTGCAATGCTTGATTCAATTTCGTTTTACGTTCTTCCCAAGCGGAATTCAAAGTCCTTCTTAACTCTTCTAAATGATTGAGTTCATCTTTCCGGACCGGAGTTAGTTTAAGGCCGGCTTCCTTAAGAATTTTAAAGGATTCCTGACGACCGTCAATTTCAGCCTATGAAAAATCAACATGATGAGTATTTTTAGAAGAGTAAATAAGTCAACTAGTGATTATTATTAACTTGTCTTTACTCACTTTGCGTTCGTGATGTAATTCCAAGGCTGCTTTGGCTTCTGGAATATTGGTAGGTAATTCAGAAGAGTCCATTTTTTTGATAGTATCAGCCACCCAAATTTCTAATTCTTTTAAATCAGCGATAAATTTATGATTGGTATGAGCCATATTCAAGGCATCTTTTCGGTTTCTTGACAAAGTTTGCAGATTTCTCCAAGCATCTTGTAATTCCGATAATTTAGCTCTGATTGGGGATGACATATCTGGATACTTTTGAACCAGTTTGCGACATTCCAAATCGTGCTCCTGTAATTTTCATAAAGTCAAATTAAATAATTCTACAAATTAGGGAATCTAAAGGATAATTATTCAATTACCTTCAATTTTCCCTCAATTGCGGTCATATCTCTTTCTAGAGCTTCTTGTTTTCTTTGCAACGACTCAACAGCAGCCAAATCTCGTCCGGTATCTTCGGAAGACAAAACATTGGCTTTTTCACCGACTCGTTGGGCTGTATCATCGATATCTCGGTTAAATGCGTGAATTTCTTGGGCTCCGGCTAAATGTTCTTTGTACTCGCTTAAAGCTCCTTGTAAAGCTCGCCATCTATGAAAAAATATTTTGAGATGAATATTTGATTGAAAGGCAAGTTAAGTACGGATTATACCAACTTTGTATTGAAATTTTCTCGACGTTGATGAATGCTACGAGAATCGCTCCTTCCTTGTCTAATTAGTTTATCGGCCAATGCGTTTATGGCTTTTATTCTGGAGTCGTCGACGCGATCTACATCATCTAATTTTTTCTGAAGAGCCAAGCAATGTTCGTAATCACGACCCATGTCTCCAGCTTGAACCATCACTTCCTGGAAAACACGATGAAAATAAAGTTTAAGTGGTGAGTATCGGTGATTATATAACAGTTAAAAATTATTTTTCGCAAAAATTTGAACGTACTTTGTCTCTCATCCACGATTCAATTTTATCCACCTGATTATTAAATTCTAGTATATCTTGAGCCTCCTCTAATCCACGTCCCCTATTGTTAGATTCTTGTAATAAACTCTTCCATAAGCTTAATAAGTGATCCAACTGAGATTTAATTTCTCGAGAAGCTTTGTGCTTTTTAGCTAGTAATACTTCGCCTAAAAAAATTAAATGATAAAATTTATAACACCTATCACCGATCATCGTAATTCAAAACTAAGATAAGGAAAAAAAATCATACCATTTTGCTGAATACTTTTGATTTTTCCTTCATGAGCAACTAACTCAGCTTGGAAAGCTTGATGTTTTTGTAATTTTTTTATTTTATCTTCTAAACTGGTAACTTCGGTTTTACCAACTTCTTTCTCTAATTTTTTGCTCATTTCGTCTATCCATGACACAGCCTACAAAAAATAATTGATGAGTAGGTAATTCAAAAATTCATGAAAATTAATATTCACAGAATTAAAATTGGTACCTCAGCAACATCTCTAGTAAATTGAGCATGTAATAAGGAGTCTTCAAGTCTTATTTTCCTAAGATGGCACAATTCTTTCACATGTTCTCGACGAGCTATCACTTCGGACATTCGTTTAGCAATAAAAGCACTTTCAAAGTGCTTTTGCGCCAGTAACTTATCACCGTGCTCTTGCAATTGAACCACTTTTTCTTCTTGAGTCGCCATCAGTTTTTCAAAATCGCTATGTTTTTTCACCAGCACCGACACTTCGTCGACTGAGGTACCTGAAAGAAACAAGTTTATATAACGAATTGCTGCATTGTCAGGAAAAAATATGTTTTGAAAAATTCTTATTTACCAAATTCACTTGACGATAATGCAGCTTCTTGAGCTCCGCAAAGGGTATCGATTTGTTTGGCATCTCGAAGAAAGAAGTGTAAGTCGATCAGCTGATCTAAATGAACTTTTTTGTGTTGCCATGCAGTGTGTAATGATTGTCTCTCTTCCAATAAGTGGTTGAATTTTTCTTGTATTTCCTTTTCATGCAAAAATATTTTCCAAATGAATTTTTACAAAAATAATCGACCATACCTTAGAACATAGAAATACTTACGGGTGCAGCGTAATGTCCTCCTTGAACCAAAGCTTCTCCTAGTTCTATTACAGATTTGAAGGTATTCTCACGAGCTTCAATTTCGGCTTTGGTCGCTTCGTGTTCGGCCTTTAGTATCTGAGCACTGGCAGCATCACGAACCTTCTCTTCAGTCATCATGGCAGCTCTCAAGCCACTTGCCCAGTTTATCAGATCTCTTACCTATGAAATATCATTAATATAGTGCTTGTAATAAAATAATATTTTTTTTACTAGATGTTCTCTGCTTACTTGAGCTAAAAATCGATGTAAATCGCAACTGGCTTGTAATGCTTCTCTTCTATGAGCCGATCGTTCTTGTAGAGCGGTCCAACTGCTGACGACGATATTCTGCTGGTTGGCGATGTGACTGGCATTATTACCGGGATAGAGCGATTGTAATCGTACGGCATCTTCGACTAATATCTAAAATATTTTTCGGTAAATTAACAATTCGGATTGAGATTTTTCATTAAATTAAATTTTCTTCATGTTTTATACCTGAAGTTGAGCTTCCAAAGCAACTAAATCATTTTCGAACCCTTCGTGTTTACGGATCAAAGTCAAGACGGAATTTAAATCTCGACCCAAGTCATCTGAAATGGCCGCATCTTTATCGTGAGTTCTAGATAAGGCGTCGGCGACATCTCTGTGGAACCTGTGGATTTCTCCGGCAGCGTTCAATCTTTGTTCGCGACTTTCAAGCATATGCAATAATTGTTTCCACGACTCTCTTAGTTGTTCCTGTCTTTTTTCAATTACTGCAGTATGAGGTGATTCGTTGGCGATTAGTTTTTTTGCTAGTTCCTCGCACTGATTAAATCTATCCGCGCCAGCTTCGACACGATGTTTCAAATCATCGAATTTATTTTGTAATAACTACGAAAAAAAAAAATCAAAAATGTTATTAAACATCGGATCATCTTGTGAAATCAATTTTAAAATGAAAAAAATAAACACCTGAAGATGTTCGTAATCCTGTCCATAATCTTCGGAAGCGGCAACTTGCATATTTTCTTTAATCCATTGTTCTAGTTCGTCACTTTCGCTCATATATTCGTGTCTGAAAAAATTTCTTTAAATTAATACCAACAAAATCCTCAATTCAATGGGAAGACGTGGGACAATTTTTTACCGGCAAATACTGTCCATGAGATTTTGCTGCCTAGTGCCAGCCAATTTCTGTAAATTTTTCATTTGTTGAGTGATAGCTTGTTGCTTACTAGCGATTGCTTTCCAATCCGGGTGCTTTGAGTTGATCATGGCACCAGCTACATGGCCCATTTCATTAATAATTCCAGAATACGTATCCAGTTCAAGTTCCAAAGCCTACAGAATCAATTTTTAAGCACTTACCGATAAAATACCTAATTTTTATAAAACAGAATACCCACCTTGTGCTTGGTTAGCAATTTTGATGCGGCATCCCGATCACGTCCGTAATCAGTGGACTTTAAAATGTCGTTTTTCTCCGTAAGCCAACTTTCGACTTCATTAGCTTCAAAGAAGAATTGTTGAGCTTTGAGAGATAAATCTAATTTACGACTACGTTCTGCAGCTTTCATTTTCAAGTCTTGCCAAGCGTCTTGTAACCCAGTACACAGTGATGTCACCTTAAAAAAAAATCGGTTAGTATCGAGTCCCTAAATTCGAATTACTACTCATATTTCGCATACTTGTTTAGTTTCCGGATGTTTCTGATGAATTAGAGCTTCGCCGGAAGCGAGTGTCTTATCAATCATTTGTTGATGACCGCGTATCTCAGCTTCTAATTTTTTATGTTTTTTATGTAACGATTGAGCTTGATATAAATTATTTCCGAGAACTTCTGAAGATGCTAGTGGTAAATGTTCTCTTATCCAGCCGAGTTCGGTTTCCAATTCAAAACCAAATTTATGGAAACGTAGAGCTTCTTGAAGAGCTTCTTGACGTAATTTCAACGGTTCTTTCAATGTGGTAAATCTACATCAAAAAATTGTTAGTATGTAATGCAGTAAGATGATTAATTCGAATTTTTACATTTTATTAGAAATAATTCAAAATTTTCATACTTGTCTTGACACTCCTTGCTGGCTTTTAAAATATTGTTCGCATCGAAGTGGCCTTCTTGGGCCATTTCTTGACCAACTGTCATCAAATCCTCGACTTTCTGCTGCCATTGTTTTATTTCAGCTTCGGTAACCTGAAAATTAACAATTAAGAGTTGATTAAAAATATCAAATTTTTCTGGTAAAATAATTTACCTAATCACTTACTTGATGTTTTTTGAGTAGTTGTTTGCAATGTCTCAAATCAGTTCCGACTTGAGTAGATTGTAAATTCTTTTCGAATTCGTCTAACTTCAGTTTAGCATCTTCCAAAGTACGATTATAAGTGTGCTGAGCAGACGCTTGCCTTAATCTGCGACCTTTTTCCATACATAAGTCCACCAGTTTACTCCATGTTTTATTTAAATCATTCAATATTTCTTTGACTTCTCCTTTTCGATAATTTCCTTCCGATATCAAAGTTTGACCAGCCTAAAATTTGAACAACATAAATATTTTTAAATATTTGAAATTAAAAAAAAAAAAAAAAAAAAAAAATAAAGGAAAAGATTTACAAAATACTTTGTTGAAAAATCTGAGTTG